>JAEQBH010007630.1:0-162166 GCA_016808115.1 Tetrastigma voinierianum
ATTGAGCACCAAAACACAATTATCTTAATGTCATAGTAATAGCATAACTTCTTTAAAGATTATCCACATTGAGATCTCAAACTCAAGTATCTTAAAATCATTAGCAAAAATTCTTTTTTAAATTCTTCTCGTTGAACATGTGATACTCCTTTTATAATATTTGTAATTCTTAATTCCACACTTTTCATTTTCGTTGGCTTGTGAAAGTTGTAATAGAAATACTATGTGGCATGACAGGTATACTTTGATTACTTAATACTTTACAATCCCTACTACAAGGATTTAGTCAGATCTGTTTGATGTCAAAATACCAAATTCGAAAATTTACATAAATTACATTAATATTGTTCTCATCTAGCTATGTTTGTGTTTATTATTTCTAAAAACAAGAACATGGAAGAACAAGAGCAAGTTTGGTCTTTTCTTAAAAATACAAAACCTGTTTTCAATAACACCAATCAAACATTCTAACAAAAACATGAAACTGCTTAAAATTGGTTTTTATTCAAAACAAGAACATGGGAGAACAGATACAGAACAAACTGTTTTTATTCAAAACTGTTTAAAAATTGGTTTTAATTTAAAAAATTGGTTTTTATATTATGAAAAACTAAGGTTTTTATCCTAAAATTGGTTTTTATTTTGAACGTGACTGATGTCAAACTCATTTCTTTATTTTCATCATTTCCTTCTAAAACCGAAATCAATAGAGTCGGGTAAAATAAAATCATAGTTATGAAAATCAAAAGCTACTTCTAGAATCTTAGCAATTACTCCATTCACAAATAGCTCTAAAACAAAATATTAAAATAAATGAAATGAAAATGAGAAACTAGTGCTAGATACTGTGGTAAGAAGATGAGAAGAAAACCCAAGTGAAGAAAAAACATAAAGTAACATATGATGTTATTTGAATCCACTTGGAGCATCTAGTTCAAGAATGGTGTCTTCAACAATGTATATATAGAAAAGGGGAAAAGAACAAAACTCGATATGACTGATTCGATCTAGCTTTAAGCATTTTAATTAAATCCCATGCATGCGTATTGCAATTTGAAGTTCACTGTAGCTGCTATATAATGATATATTTAATATCTAATATTTTAATTGGTCGCCGTCCACACGATATTACGCACTCTACTTTCGCCTTTACCTTGGCTTTCCAAACCAATTCTTGTAACTTTTCAAATGCTTATTTCCTTGCCTAAAACTTGCTTTTACAAACTCATAAAATGAACATTGCTTTTTTCTTAAGTTGCTAAACACTAATTATTTAAATATTTGTGTAAAAACATCAAATTATTGTAAATCTAAAGTATCCCATGTTTTTCTTTTGAAAATAATTAGCTTGTTAGATAACAATATCATTTTTCTATTTATATTTACATTATGTTGTAAAGAAAATATTATTTGTACAAGAAACAATGAAAATATTTTTATCATCAAAATTATATCAAAAAATTGATAAATGGCCTAATTTTGAAATTAGGTTTTCAAAAGTTTTAATCAAATAACCCTTAGTTATAATATGCAAATTGCTCTCACCGACCCTCAACCCTATGATCATTTCTCCCTATGTCCTCTGTTTTCTTTTTAGTGTTGAGCTTATGGTGAGCTGCACATTATTTTTATAATTAAAATAAAACATTGTTCTACTTCATTACCTTTCTTTAATTCTGTTATCATTTGTCAAATCCTTTTTTCTTACACTACCCTAAACAATATTATAAAAAGTTTTATTGAGTACCACATTCTTCAAATAGAAAGGTGAAACATGGATTAAATATTTTTGAGGGCAAAGTTTCATTAGAAAGAGTATGAGATGATATGATATAAATGCTGTGTACCATTACGCTTCAAATCATATTTTTAAATTTTCCATTATTTTTATTTTTATTTTTTATCATCTCTATTAAAGGCTTGACATTCAAAATAATATTTCCTTTTATAACTCCAAGGTGCCTTGTTTCAATTTACATACTCAACCACCCCATAAAGTTCAAATTTGCTATAAACCTTAACACCTGAGGAGCAAATCAAGGCCGACACCAATCTCACTATTTGGATTCGAGCAAGAAATAATATTTTTTTATTCTTAAGTGTTTTAAATTTAATTTTCTATGAATATAATCCTTATTTATTTAAAAATACAATTTTTAAAGTATTTTTAATTACTCGCATTTTGTTGAGCTGGTGTACTATTATTTATATTAACTTTTCCTTTCCTCCTACGTCAAACCAACTTTCTTCATCATAATCAAAGAAACATCCATACACATTAATTAATGAATGGAATATACACACAACTATTCCAAGAAAGTTTCAACATGAAAATGCACAAGACGTCTTAAAGGAGTCTTCTCCTTAAACTAATACAAATTTTTAAAAATTATCAAAATAGCTTAAAAACAAATTAATTAATTAAAGTAAGATGCTTATCTCAAACTTTTTTTTTAATGCTCAAACTACTACTGCGACTTAAAAAAATTCACATCGTAGACAACGATCGGTTATATCACTGGACAAGCAGATATCGAACGATCTAAACTGACTGGGCCGGGATATTATTTTGCTTAACCTATATTAATAATTTTTTTTTTAAATAACCTATTTATGCCCGAAACCTTAGAAGAGGAGCATGACCAATAGTCTTCGGAGGACTACTATCCCATTTACAGTGACAAATATATAGATACATATTCCAACAACAGTATACATTGGAGATCTGAGCTTCAATTTAGGAATTCATGTTGTAATTAAATTTTTACTCTTGCATTATTCTTTGTACATGCATGAACTTAACCAATCAAAATCCTCCCAAGCATTCATGCAAATATATCAGTGCTAAAATATATTGCTTCCCTCTTAACAAGATTGCACAACTCAAAAAAGATTTTCTTAATGTGGTTCAATACTTTGTTACTATAATTCTGCATGGAATCCCAGGATTGAAACGGGAGTCGATTTCCCAGTGTCTTCTTTGTTAAGTTTCGTATATCTTCCTGGTGGACTCAGCTGCTATTCATTTGCCCCTCTCACGCCTCCACTGGATTTGAGTCTCAGGCATTGCTCCTGCAACAACAAGGAAAATGTAATGTTAAGAGTCTAGAGAATGAAGGAAATGGTTGTGCTTTCGGGAAGATCTGGAAGTGTCTCCAGGAAACTCCTTACCTTTCAGATTATAAGGTAAATGATGAGGGAAAGTTTAAGGGAGATCGAGACCTAGACTAATTGCTGCATAGATTGAATGTTTTCATGTAGAATGATTTTGATGCATTGTATTTGTGTGTGTTTCTCACTGCTGCTGTATATCGTATACTTTTCTTATTTTTCTTATCAGACATCGGTCCTATGAGTGTGGTATATATAAGTTCACCTCAGTAGAATAGAAGTACTTGAATATAATGTGCTCATAGGATTCTCTCTTTTCTCTCTTTCCACAGACGCAGCCAAAGCTGGAACCCCACTCATTTTCTGATCAGGCCTCATTACTTGGTCACTTCTTCCTCCTCCCTGAACCCTCCTGGTCACGATCTCCTTCGCAACCCGCGCCGCCGCTGGTCATTCGCTGCAGACTTTCCTGCCGCCTCTTCTCCGGCCTGAAACCCCACCCGAGGCGCACGAGAGGCCGATCTTCACGGCCGGCAAACCTCCGGAAAGGAGGCCACGCACGTCGCGCTGCCACAAGACCGCTTCTCCCCAGACAGGCCCACGCTGCTCGGGCTGCGCGGCTGGAAGGCATGGCGTGGACCATTTTCCGGGATCTGACCCACATCCAGCCCGTCTCGGCGCCGTCTGCCGCCTCCATCACCCGGCGGCCCACCCGAGCCCTCCTTATCCACCTTTTTTGCCCATTTCTCACACTCACAGACTGGCTACCGATCTTCCACTCTGGCTTGGTCACTTTCATCTCCGCCTACACCTGTGATTTCAAGTTCCATTACTGTGATTCAGCCTCCTATTAGTACAGCCCCTTAAATCCAAACGTGATTCAATCTCCGCTATGGATATGACAACTGAAAATCCATTTTTACATCTCATTCCTCTCGATCTCCCTACTATCACATCAGAAAATTGATCGGGTAGTGAATTATCTTTCCCGTCGCCTTCTCGTGAACTCTGGCCATTTGACAAGCATGGTGATCATCTTATTACAATTCCAGGACGCTATATCTAATACGTTGACAAGGTAATGGAAGAAAATAGATGCACAACTATGTAGCTGCATATACGCCGCCTGATCCAAAATTCTGCTTTCTCACTGGCTTGCAAACATGCTCTAAGTTCGAATCAGTAAAAGTCTATACACTAATGATATCCAACGCTTTGTTGTGGCTTCTCGCTATTGTTAATATCCTCGACAACAAAGACATGGATTTATCTAATTATATCGTCGATTGCTCTCTTATGAGTGGAGTTCTCGACATCGATGCTCTACTAGTGATGTTGGGGCTCAACAAACGCAGATTGACAAGTTCTTCATGGTCTCTTACTTTATCGCTCTCGCCCGACCTCAGACCATCTGCATCGATTTCGTACCCATCAGTTTATCTCGATGATGTTTTGCTGGCTTTCCACCGTATTCTCCACACGCATTTTTGCCATCTGATAAATTTTTCGTATTCTTCAGCATTCATGGTTCAACCTTCTGAGGATCTATGGTAATCGGGCAGGACAATGTCCTCACTGCATCCACAAACAGCCTGCCACACTGATCGCAGCCATCAATGCATGAAGGCCTCCGCATACCTCATCGGCCCGCTTTCCGATTCTCGACTCACCGCCCCAGACTTCGAGCTCCTCCACATCTCGTGTGGTCTCTCCCCACTCGACAGCTGAAGATGTAGGAGTGACTATATCTCGCTATCACAAACAAGCGCCTCAGATCTACTGCCACCGTATCGCTTTCCGCCGCTTTACTCACAAGATCTTCTTCACCCTCTCGATTCTAAACTCAAGCCTCCATCACATATCCTGCACAAAGATCTTTTTCTCTTCTCTTACTACTACTCCCTACTTTACTCATCAAGTTACCTTAGCTACTTGTTCTCAAACTGTGGTTGTTGTATTGTCGCATATCCCTCCCTTCCCTACCTTCTCACTTTCCTCTCGTCCTTTATACTTCTATGTCCTTAATCTTATTTCCATCTCTGCAAATCACTGCAGATTTTAATCGTTCTATTATCTTTTCCGATAATTAGGATCTTGCAGAACTGGTTACTGGAAGACGATTGCATCTGGACGTTAGTCTGTGCCCCATCACACCTCACCTCGCAATCATCTCCTGCGCTATGCCCCACCGATGCTCCTCTCCTCATCCACACTGTTCGTGCCACCCTAGTCTTTCTAAGTTCCCTAAAGACGGTCCCTGCTTCTTCACTTTTGCTGTCACTGTGTGAGTCATGTCGCATTGAACATACTTGTCTGCTCTCAAGCAGCCGCCACACAGTAAATACCCTCTTTAACTTGTCCAATCGATGTTCGGGTCCTTGCCTGACCGCTGCCTACTTTAGATTTTGTATCCTTATCACTTCATCGATGACTATTCTCGATGCATTACTGGGTTATTTTTAATGAAAAATCGAGCTGAGTTATATTCTATTTTCCAAATTCTTATGCTAAAATTTAACCCAGCTTCAATATTTCTATTCAAATGTTACGTGAAGGATAATGCCAGTGAACATTTTTCACACTCTTATTTCATTTATGTCCCAACACGGATCCTTCATCATTTTCGTGTTTATACTCCTCAACAAATTGTAGCTGAATCGTATGAATCATTTATCTTATTTAGATAGCCTCAGACTCTCCTCCTCCCATTATCATGTTCCCTTTTCTCGGCTGGGGACGTTTTATTCCACGCTTGTTATTTGATCAATCGTATGCCCCCATCCAGAGCATGCTCATTCCATTCCCTTCTTTCCCGACCAACCACCCCTATTTCCTCCTCCCGTCTCCTAATAGACTCGGCTGGCCTTGTTATTCACCCAGAGACAAGACAAGTTTCTTCCGCTGGCTGCAACTAAAATTGCATCTTTAGGTTACTTCCTGACTGTATGCTTATCACTGTTATTCCTCATCACGAGTTTTCTCTCAGCCGCATGCTCACCTTTCTTCTAAATCCACCCTTCTTTTTTCTCCACCGAGCCTTCTTTTCCTCATCGGTTCCTTCACTCCTTCCCATCATCTCCCTACCTATTCGATGATGTATCTTCTCGTCCCTTTTTAACGCATTATCGCCACATCAGGTTGCACTCTTCTCTTCTATCAGGCTCCCGTCGACTTCACTTCCTCTTATCCCTTCGCCTCCTACTCCCCAGCCTCCGTCTCTTGTCGATAATCCCGTCTATCGGCTTCTTCTGAAGCACTGGCTTTCATTAGCAATCCTAATCCTATTTACAATCTTTTTGGAGTGCCACCATCTATTATTCCTCACCCTACTCCAGATTTGTTTCATTATTTCCTGCTTTCCTAAGAACACCAATGAGGCTTTTTCCATCCTGCTAGCGATGTGCACGGTAGATGAAATGCTGTCGCTTCCAGACCAACCGCACTCAGTGATCCTCGCTCTTCGCTCACCATCTGGTGCGCCCCAAACGTCACGCTGGTTTTACACACTGCGTTGTATCTCCGATATCGTCGATCACCCAGCCCGCTCTGTTGCCAGCGCTGATACCGGTGCTATGCCTGATATGGTGAACATTCTCCCCATGTTAAGATCGCTTATGTTCCGTCGCTTCTCCTCCATGGTTGCTATGTGTTCCCCGGCCACTTTTCACTGGATATTAAAAATGTCTTCCTTCACTGTGATCCAAGCCGATAGTTTATGCGGGAGTTGAACCACCCGGGTTCATGTTCGTGCGCTCCGGTTTATGGTGCAAAATACACCGCTCTTCTATATGGCTCAGAAACACCTCCTATACGGTTTCAATGCTTTTGGGCCTCAGTTGGTTCAAGAATTTGCATGATCAGCAGACAAGACCATTCCATTTTATCATCATAATTCTCAAAGTGCAGATATTTATCCTCTGTTGTTTATGTGATGACACTCAAGGACATGCTGAGTTATCGATGGTATTCAAACCAAAGCAACATCTTTTCACCCACTTTCTCAACTAAAGACTCGTAAACTCAAGATTCTCTGGAACTGAGATACTTCAATCCATTCTTCCTACATAGTCCTTCTCCCAACTAAGTGATGCTTTATTATCTCTGAAGAAACCTATGTTGGGACTGTAAACCGATTCGACACCTGGCGGATCCCAATGTCAAACTCTTTGTATTTCAGATGGGAGTTCTGAGATCCCGAGATATCGAGCCACTCGTGAGGTAAACTCGAACTACTCACTATTATTTCATTTTGGACATTTCCTTCCTAGAACTTGGTTATTAATTCCTCATACCACCATGTGATAGCCCTCGATGCTATAATCCAGATTCTTCTCGATATATCAAAAGTACACTGTGCCAAGGTGTGTCAGACGAGAATAGAGGCTCATACCTGTTATTATTACACAGATGCGTATCACGGCTCACCCATAAACATAGACGTCTTATTAGTGCCGCAAGGTGTGTCAGATTTATAAACAGGTCATACCTGTGTTATTATTACATTAAATGTGATTGCTGTTTCACTCCACGTATGGGACAAGCTTCTATTTCAGCAGATCGTTGTTTACTTATGGTAACCCATCCCTGAAGAGTAAGAAACAACATGTAGTGGCTAGATTTAGCGTTGAAGCTGAGTATCGAGCTATGGCCCTGGCAACATGTGAACTCATATGGCAAAGACACCTTCTCCAGGAGTTGAGATTTGGAAATGATGAATAGATGAAGCTCATCTCAGATAACTGTGTCGCTTTTGCAGCTATTGCATCTAATCCAAATTTCTTCAGCCATGAGGCACTCAAACACATTGAAGAAGTTGATCAATACTTTACAGAGAGAAGATCGCATCGTGACGTATTTGCCACATTTAGCTTGTCAATTCAACGATCAACTAGCGTACATCTTTACTAACCCCTGTAGGTCCTAGAATTAAATATTTGTAATGCTTGTGCATACACATATATGTCTACTCGAGAGGAGTGTTAGATATCAGATAGCCTTTTCCCTTTATTTTCTTAATTTATCAGGTCCCCACAGAGTGTGTATATATATATATATATATAAGCCTAACTGTAATGTAGAGGTAATTTTTCTGAATATAATAAAATTAGATTCTTTCTCAAGAAGAAATAATAATCGGCACTCATGTTTGAATCCGCGAATGACTTTCCTAAATAAAAGTGAAGTCTTCAGAGGATTTTGCTTAGTGCTGGAAAAGAATCACAATAATCCCAAAATTTTCTGGTTCTTTGATGCAAAGAGATAAGATAAAAACACGAAATAGGAAAATCAACCTCCACATTTTCGAAACATGGAATGATCTTTTATGAAAAAACGAATGTTCTCCATCAATTGTTTTTCTTTTTCCTTTTCTTTTTGTATATATCTATCTCACAACAAGAAACAAATTTTGATTGCAAAGGTTATTTATCCTTCGCCTAACTTTTCCCGATTGATTTTCAATTTCCATATTATACGGCCGGATGAAACATAGATCCTTTCTTATAAACTATAGTTACCATTTTGTGCCAAGTGGCGTGAGAGCAAGCCCAACATGACGTCTAGCTGAAGCTGAAGCAGCGGTATTACACCAAACAACCACTTACACACCATTCAATAAGAAGTGGTGATCGACCTTTCTCTATGACCTCAGACAAGCAAAATTGTTCGCATTCATGATTTTTTAGCCAAGACCAATCCTTAGTCCCTAGACTAAGAAAGATAACAACAACAGACCTTGAATGATTCCACGAGATCTGCATTAAAGTGCAGCCATCCCCTAGCAACCTCGCGCAATAAACATCTCTTCATTTCCATCTAACCATTCCTTTATGCCTTGATGCCTCCTCCTTCAGCATCACGTACTTCTCCAAAATGAAAAACGATCTGTTTTAATACAAAGAATCCTCCTGCTCAATGCAAGTCTAGCACTCACAAAACACCAAGAATACTTAACCCTCACAATTTGACTGATATTGGTTATTTAAGGTAGAGATAAGATAACAAAATTAACATCATTGTAGATGAGCAATCCATAGATAATGATTATGTAAGATGGTAATATACAAAGTAACTGTTAAATACTTTGTCACTATTTACATAAATTAGCACTGCATCCAGCTGTACTCATTCTAAGAGTTTTGTGGACTCATCTGTTTTGGAAGCTATATTAGCCAATAGCTACCACCCTCCTTTTAAGCTGATTATTAACCCCATTCAACCTCTGAGAAGACAGAAGATTGATAACATTTCAAAGTTTAAAGAGAAAGCAAAGATACTGCAAGTTTCTGAGTGTATTTATCCTAGTTATTTTATATTTTCTTCAATAGCTGTAGAGAGGTTACAGTTTTACTGGTTCAGTAAAGCCTTTGTGTAATTTTTTTCTACTTAGAGTTTTTTCTGAATGAAAACTAGTTTTTTCTCTTTTTCTTTTTTTTAATTTTTAATTCTTTCAATCACTATGCACCCCATTTTCACAAGTAGAACAGAGAGCATTTTAGATTTGTACAAGCTTGTCTTTGAGCACAATTGTACCATCATAGTAAGCTGATCAGAATTTGACTGCTTTTGAACAAACTTATGAAAAATTTGAACATGCAAGGTCATCATTCATTGCCAAATTAGCAATGCCCTAGTTGCCTTCTAATAATCTTGTTTATATTTTTTGATGATCTAACAGCAATATAAAGAGCATCTAAACCCCTTTCCTCCACAATCTTTTTTCTTGATTAATATCTGAAATTGGACAATAAATAAAAGCACAAAGGCTTTGAAACACTTAAAAACATTATTTATGTTATTTACTGAACTCAGTAGTAGGGGTTCATGGGATGACTTTAATTAAATTAGCTAAGATCTCTTAGAATTAGTACATTATTTCTGTGTAATCTACATGTGTGCATGTGGATTTATAAAGCATGGTTATCGTGTCCCCATATCCCAATAAAGCTAGTTTGCTTTTTAGTTTTTTAATTTTTTGATATTTCAATTTGAATTGTTGAATAACAATTTATTTTTATATAAAAGAAATTATTTATTTTTCTTTTCTTTTAATGATGACCTAGTTGAATAGAAAATTCTTAGAAATTCTTAGTTCCCACATTTTGACCAGGTCAACTCTAAATCTTAAACAGCATGTAACAAAATTTTCCTTTTCTTGAACCCCTGAATTAAAATATCTATAAGAATCAAATATGATTTGATTAAAAATGCTCAAGGATCCAAACAGAAATACTCGATATCTCATTTTAATGCCCATCAATTTTTTTCCATTTTATTCTTATGTTACAATAATCCTAAACAGTAACAAAGCTTATATGTTGTGACCTGAAGGATCAAACAAATTACTAGAATACATCTGAGGACTTCCAGTTGTAGTGTGCATAGATGCTTGTCTTCTAAAGTGCCCAGTAAAAGGATGATTATCCAGAGTTAATCCCACCTCATCAAATCTTGATAAAAACCATAGTGAGGGAAATCTTATTGTAACTGCTTTGATAAACTCAAAACACGAGAACTCCACACAACAAGAAGGTTGATACAGATGCATCAACTATTTGGGCATGCTAGCTCACACATACAAAATGTCTTTATACCTTCAGTAGCGAGATTGAAGCCACCACCTTTACATGATTTAATACATTCCAGATCTTCAGATGTTAACAATGCTAATATCTTTTGAAGCCTAACTGGTGTATAAAGCCAAACATTTGTAAATAAAGATATCCTGCGAGGTAAAGTTAGTAATCTCAATAAAAACTGTCAAAGTTTGATAGTGTTGAATACTTGTTAGCATATTAATTTTCTTAATGCAAATCTTTGTAATGAGGTTCTTGGTCAATATTTGTTCTCGATGATTTGATTTCGTAAATCCTTCTCTCTCAGTCCCAAAAGTTGATGATTCTTGACCTATACTCATCTCGTATACATTTCCCTTGTCCTGCCCAACATAATATAAGACATTAAACATATCACACACACACACACATATTTGTGCAAGTGTGTGGCTATTACTGATGGTATTACATAGTAGATCCCTCATCACTCTACCAGGCTCGGCTCTGGTCTTGCTCCTTCGCTCTGCTGATTTGTGCCTGCTTCGCCTCATCCATGTGCTGGCTTTTGCTCCAGCTTCGCTATCACCTGCTCATGACTCATATGATCTCTGTGTGTGTGTGTGTGTGTTACTTAATGACTCAATATGAAATCTACTTCTAAGTTGAAGAGCTGGTTTTTCTGGTGCACAAACTGTTGCCTTAAGCTCTCGACCAACCTGTTCATGGTCTCCTTGGCTTTCAACTGAAAGTTTTATCGATACATGGAGTTCCCCAGTTAACATCGCTCTGAATGTCCAAATTTTTAGTAGATACACATCATTATACCAAAGTTTCAACCTAAGAAGAAAGCTTCATCCATAGAGGAGGAGTTGCTCACATGAGAATGCAAATGAATAAAAACTATAATATTACAATATGGTACTTTAAGAACCTCTATGATTTCTTATATCAAGCATACTCTTCTCAGACAGTAGATCAATCAACCCAGATTTCCTCATGACTGAAGCTCTCTACAACAGTAAGCTCCTCATGCCATCTATTTCCCATGCAATCCTCATCTTGAGTTCATCAATCTCATCCTGTTCCATGATCCAAGAACTTATTCCCATTATGTTACAGTAATTATAAGATGTGGTGGTTGTTAACAGATAAAACCAACAAGAAAACAAAGAATCAACAGCAATAAACTGATAAAAAAATCCACACTGTAATAGATCTTTTCAGCCTTCATGAAACTAGCATGGTAACTCCAGTTTTTGACATTGAGCATGGCTTGTAGTGTTTGGTATGGATAAGAGGAGCGCAAGGGACTTCACCTCAACAAGCATGTTTATTCATGTGCTTTTATGTATCGATATGACAAGAGATCCCTGTTCCACAACCTATTAATCTTACTTTATTAAAGGATGGTGAATACTTCTGTGAATACATCTGTCTCCTAATAATGTAATGATATTTGGATGCCCTATGATGAGAATAATGACCAAGAAATTAACAGAAAATACAATGCTGAAATGCATAGCCTACTTTCAAATATCTTACTAACTAGGAACAGTGGCACAAGTAGGTCAAAGTAGGAAATGCTTCCAATAATTCTTACATTCCAACCACATTATACTCATGTGGTTTACATTATAAGTATACCCACCATCTCAATTTAGGAAATCTTGTCAGAATTCAATCTCACCCCATTGCTTTCACATTTTTCTAGCTAGTGATAGATAATAATATATTAAGAAAAGGGCAAGGAAAAGAAGCAAACACCTCTCACCCAAAGAAGGAAAAGGGGCCAGGACGAGAGAGAGAGAGAGAAATAGCATATATGACATTCAGATTGAGAACTACTCCTACCTAATTAGTGTATGTTTTAGTAGTGTTCTCATGAAATTACCTATTAATAGATAGCTCAAATCCATATACAGAGCCATTCTTTTGTTTAGTACCAAATAAGAAACATATTCCACACAAATCTCCACAATGGGCAAGAACAGCCTCATCGAATGATTCCCGTAATCGTTTGCATCATGGATTAATAATCTTCTAACACTATCCAATGAAGGAACCAACCAAAAAGTGGAAACTCAGTTTCTCAATTTAACAAAAACCTTGAGCTCCCCACACCCTAAAAGAATATCAATTTCATTTTATTTTAAAGACTCAAAGCAACTCCTAAAGAAACTAGGTACAAGATTAACCTTAATCACTAAGCCCAAAGGTTTCACATCCCTAACAAAGAAGACCCCAAGAGGAGGCTGCAAACAACTAAGAAACTCAAAGCAAGAATAGACAAAAGACACCATATAGAAACTGCAAATCTACAATGAATAAGGAGATGATCCACCATTTCTCATCAGTTCTACAATGATACAATGAACTCATTCAATTCCAAAGGGATAATTTAACGCCCCACAAACTAAAAACCTCAACTGGATAGATTAAAAATGATAACGCCAACAAACCTGCCAATACAAACAGAAGATACCAAGTAAGAAACCCACAACCTACAAAGGAGGTGGTTCACCATCTCTTTTAAACCCCAACATATGAAACAAATCTAATTTAAAAATTAAAATACAATTTAGTGGTAGCACTAGCACCAGCAGTAGTAGCTGGACATAAAACTCAATAAGGCATCCTGCAGTCCGCTTAGATTTTAAAATATTTTACTGACTTTGATGACCACTCTATATAGTTCTTTGCTTTCATGCACTTGTTCTTCTGCACCTTCAAAAGACGGCATAAACATCTTCTAGCTAATTTTCAGTTAGCTCTTTATTCTTCACATTTGAGGCAGTGTCTGCAAGTACCTCTGATATGTAGAATTTTCTCTTTTTTGTTGCTACCAGGAATAAAAACAGCAGCATTAAGGATTGTAAATAGTTTTAGCCAAAATATGTGGCAGGAAAACTTATCTACTACTCAAATTTTACTTCAGCATGGTTCAAGATACATGACAGTATAATGATGAGGCAAAGCAGGGACTTCATAGAAACTACATTTGGTAGTCTTGATTCTAAACAAAGAAGTAAATTGTATAAAATTCCTAAAAAGATAAGGAAAGCTACAAAGGATAAAACATTGAAGAAATAATTGGGATTCAATGGTAAAGATCACCAAAACAACATAAACATCTATCTTGAGATGATTAAACCTGAATTTTCTGTTGGCTAATCTTGAGATAGTTACATTTTTAACCCTGAATTTTCTGTTCACTAATACTTAGAGTATCTTGATCGCATCCAACTGTTCTTCAGCAGTTTCAGAGTTGCACGCCATCTCCAGTCATGATCAACTCTGGCTATTTTTCTCCACACATCTTGAGTAGTATCTAAAAGTACTTGCTGATATGTAGAATTTTCTAAGCTGGTACTGCACTAAGATCCAAAACAACGCCATTAGTGCTTGCAAGATTCATGATGAACAAAGGCAGACTACTTATAGTTAAATAGGTAATATAATATTGATCCAGAAACAGAGATTAACCTTCTAACACACAAGAGTTATGAATTCAATAAAGCAAAACAAAGATCATTGCTGAATGAAAGTGTGATTGGCTTCGTACTAAATGAACTTTAAAAAGAAAAATAAAAAAATAAAAAAAGGAAAGAAATTGAACATTATAAAGGTAATTCGAATTTAATTGTGGATTACAAAAAATACTGAACATTAAGCAGTTATAAAATAACATTGGAACCTATGCTTGCGCCTAACAGACCTTCCACCTATTTATATAATTCTCTTTCTATATTTCTGTTGATTAACTGAATATGTTCATCAAACTGCTGATAAGAAGCTTTAGAAGCCATGGAGAATATGAAGCCCCAGCAAGGAATTTTCCAGAAACATTCTTGCAGACTAAGCACTTAATTCTGAAGAGATTGCAAACAGTAGAAGCAATCAAGGCCTGTATGTAAACTGATTCTTTCAGTAATTCTTTGACGACCAAAAGGATCCAAAACCTAATTTTTATGGCTGAAATGTGTAATAATTTACTTGTACATTGAAATGTTTTATAAAAATCAGAATTAAGGGAAAAACTTTTGGCTTCCAAATAATCTACAGAATGGTCCACAATAACAGGCATCTACACTTAGATCAACCAAAGTAACTTTGAACAATCATGTGCTTTTCCTCTTTAGGCAGGCTCTATTTTTCACATATACCTTCTTTTTTCAGAGATGTTTCATTTTTTCTCTATATATATAAAACCCGAGAAATGTTTAAGGAACAGATTCACAAATATCAGAAATACAGAAAAATTAATCTTTAAAATAAAAATGCATTGAATAACCAACTTTGGGGAAATGAAATTAAAATATATATATTCTCTATTCTATGGCATAAACTTCACGCATAAATTATGGGTTAGGTATTTTTATGCTATGAGGCTGTTCGTTACAGATTTTAACAATGCTAAGAGTAATTATTATGGCAAGTGGAGAATTGGACTGGCACAGCCAGTTTATCTCAATTAGTTAACAGAAGAACAATATAAGCAAATTGTACAGCATCAATTAAATTTGAAGGAAATAAAACTAGAGGACCAAAAATTAGCATTGTCTCAAGGGAAATACCTTGCTGTGCTTTAGACTCATTTCTAGGCTAGCAACTTCATCACACATCAAAACATTAAGATCTTTCTGATGATTCAACCCATTTAGGACATCCTTCGTCTCAAGTTCTAAACGAAAGACATTTTCCTCTCTAGAAACTGGAAATCAAAATACAAATCTCTTAGAAAAAAATGGGTTCAACAACAATGAGCAGGAGTAGCAATAATTACCAAGAACTAATGGGATTAATTTTTAAGGGATTGAAAATGCTTAAGACATATCCAGGCCCTAGAAAATACATGAACACACACACACACACCAAAAGGAGAGAAAATTACCTCAGACTTTGTAACTAGATTCTTTCTTCTGCCTTGAAGCAAAGCAGTTCCTGAGACATTCTCTGTCTTTTTCCATTTCCCCATCTTTGTCATTCTTTTCGACTTTTGCTGCTCTCAATCTCTTCGTAGTCGGGTCTACTGTTTTCTCATAAGCTTACACAGACTTTCATAGTCAAATCTCTTTAAGCTTTAACATGTTTACTATTTCATAGCCTGGAAAAGTGACAAAATATTACCCTACCTTTGACTGATAATATGTTTTAAAAATATAAAATTAGTATATATCAACTCGAGAGACTAAATTTTCACAATTCAACATTAAACGGTCCAATAGATGTATACAAACCAGAATTATCCAAGAAATGACATAATAAAATTAGACAAATATGAGGATTACCATGAAACTGAGCTTGATAATGACCATCACATATGAGCGTCTGATTGATCAATGTGAGGGTGCCTCATTTAAAAGACAAGAAGGGAAAAACAAAATATCCAAAACTTTTTCAAAATAGGAATGTTTGTGTAGCGTAAAAAAATGTTTGGTTAACCTGAGGCTTATTCAAAACTCTACTAATTTTTCAGACTGTTATTATGAACTCCATTTGGCCCAATTACTCTTGAAACTTTTATGATAATCAGGTTCATGTTTTTTTATTCTCTAACTACTTCTGTGTGTAATTAGCAGTTATGGGTAGGTTTTTTAACAGAACATCATAAACTGGAAGAACCTATGAAACATTTTCCAAAATTCACTGCATAACAGAAGACTCCAGGAATGCACCCAGATCAACTAATAAAAACTATATGCTTCCTCTTTATGAAACTATTAGACCAACAAAGACAGACAGCACAACACTATCATTCTTTCACCTGTTGTAAAAAAATTATATAAATGAAATCATGCATATTTCATATCATCTCATTTCCATTACCAATGCGAATTCATTCCAAGGAGAAGCATGATAAGAAAAAATCCAGACAAAAAGATGGCATTTGTTGTAAGAATGAAATATTAACTAATACCTTTTATACACAACTGAAAATTTAAAATTACATACAATGGGAACGAAACACAGAGAGAGAGAGAAGGAGATGATTCACCACATGATGATGTATTGCATAAATTTACAAGGATCATCCTGAATATCTGAATTATAACGCACTGCATCTAACTCACCTGTCCAAAACATAATTGTGCTGGTAGTTTCGCATGATTCTTGCAGATGGCCCACCACAATATAAGTGAGGTCCTTGCAGAGCCTGTTTGTTAAACCAATTATGATCTACCATTAGAAGGGATCAAAAGGAACAAATCAAATCCAAAATGCCTTATCTTGGCCTTTCATTCAAGCCTTCCCAGTTCAGAACCTTGGTAATCAAAGCATTTACTTCAATAAAACACTGCTTTGTGTGTAAATGATCAAAATCTAGCTTAACTCATTAAATTATTTAACCATTTACTCAGGATATGTCTACCTTCATGATTCTTCACCTGAAGCTAAGTTCATGTATCCAACTCTCTTTCACTCAACCAGATCAAAATTCCTATCCTGCCTAAATTAATCAAAATGTATGAATATAGTCCCCACAAGCATGAAATCTTAGGTCACCAACACTCACTTCTGGGATTGCAACTGATTTTATATGGAAATTCTTCAGCAAACTGTCAGAAAAAGAGTTACAAGAAAGCAAGACAACAATATAATACTCCAACTGGCAATTTATTTTTGATTACTATTATGATGGATTAGAAACATCTAAATTAAGAGCCTAGCCTCCCAAAGAATAAATTAACGCATACAAATATGCAACGGAGTTTGTTACAAGGATTTACTTCCTTATGTTTACATAATATAAAATAAGATCATTGACATAGCGATTAAAGTAATGAAGATAATCCATTCACATAGTGACGCAAAGTATGAAGATATTTTAACATTACCATATATCATATATCTTAAAGTTTTGATATGATCTTTCTTGCCTGAAGCCAAACTTTAACTTGAAGTTTGATTGTAATGAGATGAAGGTAATCCAAGGCAGACAAAAAGTTACCGCTGTAAAATCTACTATAAAGAAATTTCGAACTTCATTTATATCAAAGTATGGAAACTATCAAAGCATATTTTACAAATTTATTGCACAAAAAGTACTATCGACTAATCAACAACCTGCTGCAAAATGACGTGTACTCCTAGACCTTACTTTTATCTTATTGGACAGCCTAAATATATAAGAGAGCCAAATGCAAAAAGATATTCGGGATAACCTCCGAATGAATCACTAAGGCAAATTTGAGTTAATAGAATCTCTGGATACAGGTATATGAATTGAGCCAGCCAATGCATTTATACATTCCTTATGGAAGTGAGAGAGATTAATAAATTTAGCCTTCAAGCAATTGACTCACTGCCTGCAACATGAAAGAATACAAAATTAATTCATTTAGAAATTAATAGGAAATAAAAAGCATAAGGTCATCATCTACAAAAACTACAGAAAGTCTTGGTAACCATTGTTATTCTACACTTTAGCCAAAATACTATTATTTTCTCTTGAAACAGGAAAAGTAGAAATTAGTAAAGTACGACCCATGGAATAGCTTCACATGATTCAAAAAATAATGAAAAAGTGAGGGAACCCAAAGAAACCAAAAGAAATTGAAAATTAGGGTACTTAAAAGACAGCACAAAATAAAAACTAATGCAATGAGCATAAATGCAGGTTTTACTGTAAAGAAATCAAAATAGGCCATATACTATAAAAGAACAGACCAGATTTGTTCACTTCTTTCAGATCCAGCAAGATCCACAAATAGTAGCTGCCTTTTTCGAACTATAGGTATTCTATCGCCACCAGGTGCATCACTTCTAGTGAATTTTTCTGAGAAGATATCTCATCCTCTGCTTTTTTCATGTTTTTCATGGACAGATCTTCTAACATAAACCCGCTAATGTAAGGTCAGATATTTAGGAGCGAATGTCTGTTATAAATATTCAGAAAATATGATTAAAAAAATTTGTCCATGAAGACAAATGCTAAAAACCCTAATCCAATGAGATCTACTCATAAGAATCGCATGACTGACGTGGGAAGACTTGCATTCAGCTTCTTGGTGTTTGCTGCAGACGATTTGTCTCACCTATTTGCAAGTTGCTGTAATAAAATGTTCAATATCTCAGACTTTAACAACTGGAGTTTCAGGCAACGACACTTCCCAGTCCCGGGATCCCGTAATAGGATTAATCTTTTCCAAAGGCAGTTCTTGTATAGATTCCATGTACAACCAGCGCGATAACATGAAAAGGGAAAATGAGTGATGTTTCCATGTAAAGTTATATTGTTAGACCACACTGGTACAACTATCTACACAAATGTTATCAACACAAATGTTGAGTCAGCATTCATTACTTGTTATGTTAATCTGAAAATCTACCATAGATAGTATAGAAGATGAAGCAGTTACAGGTAAACAAGTAGTTCTTTTTACCTTTAGAAACATATGAATAGAATTTTAATCTGAAAAGCAAAAAAGTACTAAACTATTTTTTACAGATTTCAACCAGAAATTGTACTATTTTGTTGAAAAAGTTTTGTCAGAGCAGATTCTGTTATTCAATATCAGAAAGAAATCAATTCTCAGCAGGATGTAACTGAGATAATCCCAACAAATCTACACACTCAATGATAGATATTGTACCTAATACGTAGGATTTCCAAAGAAAGATCATTGAAAGTGAAAGTGGCATAACCTGTACACGGCTGAGAAACACAATCCAACAGCAAACTCAATTTCAAAACATTTGGATATTATCAACAGTTTCAACCATTCAAAGAGGCAGCAGAAGATGGAATGCAAAACTACACTTTAAGCCGTCAAAACAAAGTCTAAAATGAAAACCATGCTATTGATGAAGATGAAGTGCTTCAATTCAACTCAAATGAGAAATGGAAAATAAAAAATATACAAGCAAGCAATCATAACACATCATAATACCTGAAGATAGGAGATTTCCACACTATCAGAAGTAGGAGATGTATTGGCAATTATGTCTCCAAAGCTCTACCATAATCCCACGTCTAGATGTGACTATCATTGCCTAGCCCTGCTAAGCGTGTAAGTTTTACCTGTACCTGTTTGACCGTGAAGCCATAACTATCCTATTATACCCATTCAATACATACTCTGCAAAATATAACAAATTAACTATATATGATTACCATGACATCCAAAGCATTATCAAGATTTTTCTTTATCTGCAAACTATAAGAGAAAGTGAAGGGGGTTTGTTAAGCTCAAATTGAATAATCAGGAAATACAAACATATTTATACATATGCCTAAAATGCATGATATGCATATATTTTCACACAGAAATATCTATCCAGTCTATAATATCCCAGCATAATCAGAATACGAAATTCCAGGCAGCCAGTCTGGTTTAACTTAAAGATTTGACCACCAAAACCCTAGACACAGACATACATTCAATGTAATGTGACTAGCTGCCTTTGGGGTGCTTACCTCAACTACAGGTTTTGCTACCACTTCATAAACACGCCTTTGAGATGCACTTTCTGTAAATACTTCATCAAATCTGTATGATTCAGAATTCCAATTGTTTTTTCTCAGCTTCAACCTCCTCATCTAAATCAGACAAAAAGAAACTGATTAATATTTAATCCAAAGGCTTATGTGGCCGCTGCTTGAAACCCCACTGCCACCTTTACCCATACACATGCCATTTTTTAAAATAAATTTTTTCCATTTTTCTGTTAGAACCAAAGACTTTCCCCATCCACATCCTGACAAATTGCTACCTTAAGGAGCACGCGCACACACATGGAACAAGAGAGGACAGACTCATAATAAACCATACAGATCCCTGCAATAAATTTAGTTCTTAAAACAGTAATGGAAAATGTTGAATGACCTCTGGCTGCAGTTCAACACAATCAGCAAAATCAGCATCTGAAAGGAGATCTTCAGCATTTCTTGGTCGAGCCCTAACGGCAACTCTCACTCTTCTATTATCTGTTGCAAAATTCAAGAATCAAACCTCTAAACAGATATTCTTTACTCAAATTCTAAATATTATTAAATCATAGGATCTAGTGATTTAATTCATTCAATAGAGGAGAGGACAAAGCTAAATTATGCCTTTCTCTTGCCTAATCCACCTTTAAATTGTCTTTCAACATATAACGCACCATGCTTGCAGCAGAAGAAACATAGACACTAAAATCACATCTTAAATAAAGAAAATTACTTTAAAAAAAGAAACCAAAATTAAGGGGGTTTTGCAAACTGGGTTCTTAAAATGAATTCTAAACTTAAATGGAGCCAGGCAAATCTTGTTAAACTGGAATATGACTGATCCTCTTAACAAATATAATAAAGGCATGGTTGATTAGTGATCACGCATCCCAATAGATCTACCTATGCATACTAAAAATGACAACTTAATCAAATGGCTTTATGGAAACTCCAAATGGTTGCATACAATACTATCATGATGAATTCATATTGAATTCCATTTATTACTATGGCTTTTTGACACTACACAATGTTGTTTGGTAAATCTACGGAGTCTTTCTTTTCTTTTCTTTTTTTTATGGGTGAATTTTTGTTCCTATTGGTGGGTTTGAACCCAACCTCTTGGTAAATCCTCTCCATCCCTTTACTCACTTGAGTTAGCCACAGGGCTTGGTAATCATGGAGTCCTACCACCATTATCATGAAATTTAGGTTCTCATTTAAAAAAAAAAATGGAAATTCTATGACATTCCATTTTCAGAACTTCTGATCAGACATCAGGAACTATCCAACTACCCACGAGTATCCCTGGAAAACTTTGGATTCCTATTACTGGGAAAATTTAGAGCACTACCATAAGTCTGTATACCTCAACGGAAAATTTCAGGTGGGCACATCATGGCACTAGTTGCTTTCAAACCAACCAAGAATTGCAATATATATATCACTGGCCATATCCTCCCAAATATTACCCCATTTGATTTGGTTCATAAGGAATCAAGTCCTCCAAGACAAATCATCACAGGCAAATCATGAAACACTACAAGTCTAGACATCGAAAATGACTTAAAAACCAATCATCAAACTTAGTTAAACTTAACCTGATTTGGCTCTCAGCTTACTTGAAACCATATAAAGTCAACATATCGCTGTCATGCATCTCCCATCCACAAAGCCATGAACTCCCCTCAAATTAAAATTACAAATTGCTGAGGCCCAAACAAAACATCATTCCCACAAAACTCAACAACTACATCACCCAAACACCCATATCATCGCAATCACTTAAAACACAATAACTCATTCAAAAACTACATAAAGAGAGAACCTGAATCGTCTCCATTGAATGAACCCGAGAATTGGGAGTAACAGAGCGTCTAGAAGCTGCGTACCAGGATGAACTGGGACATTCCCTGTCCAGAAGCCGCCTTGAAGAAGAAGAAGAAGACAGGAGCTGTCTCTGAATTCAGAACCCATAGTCGAAGTTCCTGTACTTCACCTCCTCATGACTATCAAAGATCTGCAAACAAAAGCTCATTCAAACCCTGTGTCCCAACTTGTCACACCATTGAACACAAACGGTAGAGAGAGAAAAAGCAGAGAGAAAGAGTGGTTGAGGTCACAATGACGACTGACCTAATAAAAACATGTGAACATGAAAGAAACAAGAAACCAACCGCTTTCCCGGGTTTTCTTTCTCCTGTTTTTTTCAAAAAACCCAAAAAAATAATAAAAAAATAAAAAGGAAAAAGGGTTAAGGATGTTCTTGATTTCAGAGAGCAACTGATTTTGCTATCTACCCGATTTATATTAATTTTTCAGATTTGATGACTAAGAATTGTTTATTCATCAGAACATTTTCATGAATTCTAAGTATATCACTCCACTCTTTCAAATATATTTTTGCATCGCTTCACGGCAGCTGTTCACAGCATATCTTTCCTTCCTAAATTCTGTTTCCAATTGATTTTCATAAATCATAATACTATAAATAAATAAATTACCTTTAGTTTTTTTTTTTTTTTGAAAAGAAAATCAATGAAGAAAATTCGAAGAATCCTGGGGATCATAGCACTCAGCCTGCTGCCCTTGCTTCTGGACTGTTGTGGCCTCTACTACTCTTCTCTTTCAATTCCTCTGTCCCCTTCCCCTTCTCTCCTCCCATTTTCATTTCATTCCAATATCTCAATACGTCCTCACAACAAATAATTAGGTACGTATTGATGGAAATAAAATTTCATATTACTTTAAATTTTCAAAATTCAAATAGTTATTACATTGACCAATTCTTTTTTCCACTCAATAACTTACACCTTCATTAAGAGCGTGAGGGAGTAGCTCAATTAGTTGGGAATTTGATCCCTAATGATTTTCGAGTCTTGTTAGAGTTATTAGAGGTTTACCTTATTCTTAACTTTGAGACTTTATAGGATTAGTAAAGAGACGTGAAATGCCCCAGACACTCTCACAATTATTAAGGAAAAAAAACTCTTACAACTTCAGTAAGAGTAGTTATATTTGTCCTACTTTTATATATTTGGGGCTATTCAATTATATGAACTCCATTTAGTGGAAATAAATGAGGAAGATCTTAGAGTTTTGGGTCAAAATGATATTTTTATTCAAAAAAAAAATATTGATTTTTAGTCATATTAAAATTATTGTTTAATATGACCCTCTTAATTTTTTGATTTTTTAAAACAAGTTAAAACCTGCAGTTTCATTTAAACTAAAGTTTCATTTTTAAACTAAAACCTCAGATTTTAAATATGGTTTTTAAATTAAATTAAAAAAAAATCACGTAGCAATATAAGGGGGTTTTTGAATAAAATTCTCAAAAAGTGGCCTGGACGAATTCTTTAATAAAAAGGTTATTTTAAAACCCAAAACTTAAGATCTTGGCCATAGGGTCAGTGCTCGCACAATTAAGTCGTTTCGGAGGGTCCTAAGACAGACTTTTAGTTTAATTGATTATGAAGAAAAAAACCCTTACTAGCTTCATTTATTTGTGCACCACTAATGTTTCCTTCTTTCAAATATATGCTGAGTGAGTGAGTGACCCTTAGGCCCATTTCACATTTTACTTGGCTAAAGACATCAGACATGACAAAATGAATACCAACAAAACCCATAAACTACAAAGAAGAAACCATTTTTCTACTAGTTAGATTAATGCAACTTATTTATGGAGATCACCACCCCACCCCTAATCACTTCTGATGAGAAAAAGAAAAGAAAAAGTGCTGAATAAAAACTACAACCGTCTCTTGTCCATTTCTGTAAGGGCAGCACGTGATCTTCAACATGACTGCCAACTGCCGACTCTCACCCAGTACAGCTACAGAACTGATACATCACTTTCTCCCTCTGTTTTTAACCTTTTCAATGCCAATCCTAATCAGAAAAAAAAAATGACTTCTTGCTTCTGCTTTACATGCCTGCCATTCATTATCTCTTTGCACAAGCAGATTTAAAATTGGGAAAAGTAGTTTTCCTACATTCTTACAAAATATTTGTATAATCTCTAAACAAATTTATTTGGTCTAAAATAAAAATACTCAAAAAATCCTCCCATATGTTATGGCAGTGTACGTAGCTAATATGAAGAATTATAATATATTATATTAGACGCAAAACGCTATAATAATGTATTTTATCTACTAACATAATTGTTCAATCTACTATCATAATTACAAAGAGATACTTTGAGGATTTTTTTATATCAAACTAAACCACAATTAGAGTACAAGCCAAACTCTTCATTTGCTTTTGATCAAAGAAACCTACTTTTCCCCTTGAACTTAATATAAAAAAATTCAAAGAAAAATAGAATTGTTTAACAACTGACATATTTCTGTCAAAAAAAAAGTGACATACTCTTACAAGACCTTTTGGGAGGGATGGGGGTGGGGGTCAATAATGTTATCAAAAAGCCGTCTCTATTATTATATGCGATAATGCAACCCTTTTAATTAATCAAGAATGATGTCGGCTCCTAAAGTTTGATAAACATCGAAAAGAGAGACAAAAAAAGATAAAGATAGGAGTACTTTTTGTTTCTGTAGCCTCATTCCTCCAACTGGTCAGATTTCCACGAGGGCACTGTCAGATAACACTGACCTCATTTTACTTTTTGGCTTCTCAGGTATGCTCCTCCTATTGTTTTCTATTAAATACTGAGGATTCTGATTTTGGGAAAGAAGGGGAAGAGTGTGCCTTTGTTTTATATATATATATATATATATCCTACAGGAAAGATATGTCCAAAGTTAATCAATTAACCTTTACAAAGGCATGAATTGGCAACAATGCCAGAGCACCACCGCACCCAAAAAAAGGAAAATAGAACTCAAGTCCTCAAATCACCCTCAACCCACAGATTGCGGCACCCTCTCATCTTTCAACTAGCCCGCTGATGCCCAAGACTAGGAAGTACCTGGGACGGAGAGAGTTTTCCCAGACTAGGATGAAACTGCCAATTCCCACCAGTTAGAATGCATTACCATGTAAGGCTGGCCCCCTTTTCGTGGTCTCGCCGGGTAGTTTCCTGCAAAATTACATGAGACAGCAGCATCAGCCGGCCCCATTTTTGTGGTTTTCCAAAAAGGTGCCCACCAAAAACAAGAAACTTGCCTTGCAGATAACTAAAATTTAGAACCTGGGGTCAGCATGTGGGCTTACATGTGCATATCATTGTGGTTACAAGAGTACAAGTAATGCAACCACATACCTGCTGTCATCTGCCCACCAGATTGTCGTATAAATTTTCCTTACCTACACTCCGGTGCCCAATACTTTATCCAAGAAGCTTTCTTTTCAAATGAACTGTATTTTTTTACACACATAAATATATAAACCCTAGAGTAAATAGCCAGGAGAAAAAACCCAATATCATCAGAAACTATATAAATGAATTTAAAATAAGTAGGAAAAAAAAGAGTTCTTTCAGTTAATAATTAACAACACTAGGGAAATAAAATGTTGCTACTTCTGATCTCCAACAAGGAGCTCCTAAAACATTGTAAAAGTTCTAGTTCAACATTTGCATAATTGCATTATCTACAAAGCACCGCCTTACGAGTTACAACCAAGCGATTTCCCTATTTTAGCACTTATGTTGTATGAGGTCTTCCAACTAGAATAGATCTCATGGCCACAGCCAGGTCTCTTGCATTAGTTTCAATCCTGCAGTAAACATGACGCCAGTATGAATAATAATGTCCAAGAAAGGTAGAGTGAAGCCCACCACCGAACAGCTACCGTGTGCAAGACATCAATGAATTCTTTATCACACCTGAACTGGGTTTTATTCGATTCAAGTTGAGTATAAGGAATAAGCATCTCCAGCCCTCATGCAGCAACTTTTTCTAACTCTTCCAGCCCAAAGCCTTTAGATCACCTTGTTTTAGCTCAACATGTTTCCCATGCCTGGAAGTAAATAAATCAGCACAGAATCTGCCTGCCTTCACAATAGAATAGAGACTAGTCATGATGCATGCAAGCTAATCAAGGCATATTGATGTCAAATTGAGTTACTTTATGGAAGGAAGTTACACTATTCTAAAGGTTGAATCTATAAGGATTTGGATCTATAATGTATATCATGCTCCAACCCACATGCAGTCTCATAACTGCAGGGTTTTAAAAATATTGGCATTAGCCAACAACAAATGCCATTGATATTTTGATCAACTGATATCTACAGATATATTTGTGATTTTTCAGGCCACATCTGCAAGCCCCATTATTATTATTATTACTGCCCCTCGATTACACCGAGCTTTTGCCCGTACAACCCCAATTTCTTTTAAACTGCGCACCCAGCGTGGTGATTTCCCTATTAAATCCCCAACAAAAGATTTTGATCGTAAAAACCCTTTACTAAATTCAATATTAAACTACTTCATAAGCTAGATTTAAGTATTCAATTACAAAAGAAACTCAAATCCCTTTATGTTGACAATCCTTACAATTCCGGATAATAATAAGATTTATGCTACTCTTAAATTAAAAGATCCAAGAAGATTATTAGGTAAAACCCATGAGACATAATGAATTAGATGTAAAAGAATTTCAGTAACAACTAAATGAATTATCAATCTCAAATTGATTAGACCCTCTGAAAGCCCACATAACAGTCCAGCTTTTATGGTTCAAAATCGAAATTAGATTAATCGAAATAAAGCCCGAATGGTTGTTAATTATAAACAACTCAATGATAATACAATTTTTTATGGTTATTTTTTACCACATAAAGAAACTTTAATTCATAAAACTAGAGGTAAGAAATTACACTCAAAGTTTGATTGTAAATCAGGATTTTATCAAATTAAAATGGACAAAGAATCTAAACCTTTAACTGCATTTAGTACCCCACAAGGTCATTATGAATGGAATGTTCTACCTTTTGGATTAAAGAATGCACCTCAAATCTTTCAAAGAAAATGGATGATATTTAAAGAATATGATTTTATCCATGTTTATATTGATGATATGTTGACTTCCTCGTGAAATGAAATACAAATATCTTGAACATTTAAATATTTTTATAGATTTATGCACTATTTCATGGAATCGACTTTCAAAGAAGTCTATGGTGTAGGAGAATCAAAGATTGTTTTGCACTCTTATAATAGATTCCTAAGGAATCAACTTCAAGATCATATTCTCTAAAAAAATTAGAGATTTTCTAGAAAATTGAACACGGTATAGAAACACCATGTACATTTCTAGGCATACTAAACTATGCGTAAGGATTTATTAAAAATCTATCGATCTTGGCCAAAACCATTAAGAAAATAACTAGTGAAAACAAAGATTTGAATTTAAAGACATATAAAATTAGGTAGCCAAGAAAATCTTGGTCTGTCAAAATTAAACCTCACTCAGATAATGATGATCTATTCTGAAATCACCCTTCTCAGTACTTAGCAAAGAACAGATAATACCAGAAGAATTATGTAGAGCACAGAATATTTACTCCTATCAGTAGAAATACAGAGCATGAGTTAGTTTTTAAGGCACTGTATGACTAAAGTTTTCATACTTTCTATTAATAAAAAAGTTTTCTATTAAGTACCATAACACTGTTGCTTTGGCTGTGGCTGGTCGCTTTTCAAAATCTCCTCGAATACAAAAGAATGATTAGTGGCAAACCTATTGTTCTCGAGCAGCATAATATTGAAACAAGATTTGGTCAGTTAACGTTATTTATTTGGACGATATACTCAGTTAGCACTCCAAGTGAAAGAAGCAGATGCCAAGTATCAAATTGCGATTTGGTTTCTGATCGCCTGTTGAAATCGAGATTCTGCCTTAAAGTCGACAAAGTTTTGTCATAGACGGAAAGACTTGCCAAAAAATTATACACTAATGAAATGATTTTAACCTTCTATTTTAAAGAAAATGATGAACTTGATTTTTCAATATCATGATGATGATGTTTCATCCAAACCGGGCACGTAGTTATTTCTCTTGTATCTCGTATTCTCTAAGATGAAACCCATTTTTTTGAAAACTCCCGTGTCTATAGTATCGTGAAATTATGAGATACATGAACGACCATCTCGCTAATCGACACAAAGAAATGATCACATAGTCAACTGGGATCCCATCCACGTACTCCCACTCAAAAAGAAAGCAAATTGTAAGTACGTGATTGGCACGAGTTTTGCATATCGCTACCATATACATGTCTGCTCTATTTCTAAATTGAGTACCACCCGATGGATTAAGATGGTGTAAAGATATCTCATGATAAAGACAATGATACCTAAGAGCCTCGATTTTTCTCGCTAAGGTTCTATTTCACGAAAGTCACATCTAGCTATACTTTACAAATGAGAAAAGGGCGTTAGGCATGATTCCAAATACGAGAAGACCTTCAAAAAATTTATCGAAGAGTGCACTCACTCGCAGGACTGGCCTGACATTGTAAAAGTGACGCATGGAAATGCCGAGCCATCTCTGTGCCACACAAACCGGATGCATGCCGGATCCGTCATGACTGCTGATTGGACCACTCCAACAGGTTGTGACCCATTTGCCAAAGCACATTGCTACGATCTAAAATGGTGAATCTCACGCCACTCACCATGTGAAAGCAGACCAGCGTAGTGCGATGTCTGGAGCACGTAAGCAGAAAATGCTGTGCAGTAGAAGCAATTGTTGTTACTGCCGCTTTTCGCCTCGGCTCGTGGCCCATGGCTGCCAACGATCACCCTCGGCCTTCAAAACCAGACACAGGAAGAATATATTACAGATTAGTTCGGGTTTTCATAACTTCGCTTCCTCTATGGTATAGAATGCTTCATTTTTAGCTTGTGTTTATAGTAGACAGTTCAACTGTGTTTTGGTGTGCTCACTATGTAAAAGATGTAGCGATTTTCTCAATAAGATTGGCTGCAATCTTTTACCTAATGATCGGGCTAAGAATACATTCTGCTTCTACAATATGTCATAATAAGCTAAAGAGCTATTTTATGAGGTGTAAACCTGTTATTATAACCCCACCTATAAAATTATTATTTACCAGCCTACGCTCAGCTGTAGAAACTACTGTCGTGTCGCAGTACCCGAGAAATCTCGAGCGTAGAGCTGCCGTGTAGTTTGATTAACAGACTGCTTCTCGTTTTCCTGATACTATTCAAGCCGTAACAATTAAGGATAATACAGGAAGCATACGGTGTGAACCCATAGTATCGAAAAAGCCACTTATAAAATTCCTGAATTTATTTTACATGATATGCATTTAGCTGCTTAATTTGTCAAATTTTCGTGTTAAGTTAATATTTATACTCAGCGGAATATTATGATTTCTTTGTAGTGATATTATTTTATTTAATTTTTGTGAAGTATGATGCCGAAATGGTACATTTATTTTGTGGATTTTTCTTATCATAGTAATATTCGTATTTATAGTATCGATTTGACTTGTAGATTAGAACAGCTTAGAGATTAGGAATTGCTTTAATCACCCCAAAAAATTCTGTGTTTACACTCACTCGAATGGTCCTCAAGAACTGCTTTACGCCCACTTGCTACACCTGACAACCTCAAAGGATTTGTCGTGGTAAGAGCAAACAAGCCTAAGTGTCCCATAATTCGCAAGGTCACAACTCGAGAACCCTTGATCAAGTTAGCCACCCTACACATTGGCTTTACGGGAATTACGCTTAACAAGCTCTGATACAATTTTTGCGAAATTGATTAAAAAAAACAATTCCTAATCACACAAAGCAATTCCTAATCATACAATTTCAAAATCATTACTATATGTCTGAATATTACTATGATAAGAAAAATCCACAAAATCATGATACCATTTCACATCATACTTTCACAAAGTCAATCGTGCTTTCATATCACTACTAAAAGAAATCATAAGATTCCACTAAGTATGAATATTGCTTACTCTAGAAAATTTGACAAATTCTAAGCCTTCATCATATCATGTAAAATAAATTCAAATTTTATAAAGTAAGCACCCATTACTATGAGTCCACCATGCTTCTCCATAACTATTATCACTTAATTGTTTTCGAATCGAATAAGATCCTAAGATTGACTCAAAAGATTCTATTAATCCCACTCGTAATCTACCTAAGCAGGACTCCATACCTTCACCGTGGGGACACATCCGTGATATTTGCCAACACAAATTCCCAAATTGCTTCCTTCCTACTCACGCATAATTAAATAATAATTTTTATATATCTTGTGGAACCATAATAACAAGGTTTACTTCATAAAATATGCTTTATTTATAACATAATATACAAAGGCTTAGAATAATATTCTTAGCCAATCATTACAGTAAAGATAAAAGGTTTACAGAAAGAAAAACTTACAATCTTATTGAAAATCCTTTCTAATACTTTACATAGTGAGCACACCCAAAGCCTTAGTTGTAAATTTGTCTACCAAACTCCGCTTACAAACTGAAATGAAAACATCCTATATATAGAGGGAAGCCGGACATGAAACCCCGGACTTCCAAATCCTAATAATACATATTCTTTACAATTGTCTAGTTTTTGGAAAACCAGGGGCTGAAATCTGTTGGCCGCTTCAAACCATGGGCTGCTTTTTGAAAACCAAGGGCGGAAAAGCGACAATCTTTCTTTCAATTGCTTTCTACTTTAACATTTTTCACCCACTTACGTGCTCCAAATCTTAGTGGGCTATCATTTTTTGCTAGTCTCTTTTCCACATAGTGGAGTGCCTGTGGAGAGGAATCTATTTCACCATTTTCGATCATGCTAATCTTCTTTAATAAAAATCGTCTAGCTGAGTCAGGTGTGGTCCTGCAATCAACAGAAATCATGACAGATCCCATCCTATCCGGTTTGTAGTAACTTTTGAATGGCTTTTTCAGAGCATTTTCCATCCAGCCCTTCTGGCAACACCAAACCTAACTTTCTGTTTAGTGCACAGCCATTTTCTTCAGTAAATCTTTTGAAAATCTTCTCGATGTTTGGAATCATACTTTTTTCATAACGCACTTTCCTCATTTTAATAAAGTGCCAAACTGGATAAATTTGACTTTCGTCGAAATCGGGGCTAGCACTGAAGAAATCAAGTGCTAAGGTATCATTAATCTTTATCATGGGATTATTCCCAAAATTATCTTTTACACCATATTTAATCCATCCGGGTAATTTTTCAATTTCCGGAAAATCAGGAGTAGACATGTATATGGTAGCAATGCTACCAAACTCATACCGATCACGTACTTCTACAGGATTTGCTCCTTGTAAGAAGTGAATCATTGGATAAATCCCAGATTTATCAATGATCATTTCTTTTGTGGCGGTTAAACCGAATAGTCGTTCCATGGTTTCTCCATGTAATCTCATAATTTCCATATCTGTAGACAATGTGAAGTTTTTTCGAAAATCGCTTCACTCTTAGGAAATTCGAGGTTCAAGAGAAATCTTTTCGATGCTTGAAGTTTATTGATGAAGCATCATCATCATGAAGACTGATATTTGAAAAATCAAGTTCATCATTTTCTTTAAAATAGGAGGTTAAAATCATTTCATGGGATGTATAATTTTTAACAAGTCTTTCAAAATCTATGACAAAGCTTTTGACATCAGCTTTAAGTTTTTCGGAAAAAATCTCAGTTTCAACCAGCTGATCAAGAGTATCGATCAAAATCATAATTTGATCAAAAATCTTTGACATCTTAGAAAGACTATCTACCGTTTCAAGAATCTTGGGTCTTTTGCTGGAATTATCCATCCCGAGTCAAAAAATCTGCAAATAACGCTCTTGTTAGATCTGAATAGGATTTCAATATAAAAATATACTTAACAATAGAAGCTGCCACCTAATCGCCTTTTGTATTCAGGTTTTGAAGTGATTTCTTTATTTTTAATAAAAGCTTTAACTTGAGGTTATTGGTCCTTAATAGAAACTTTTTGCACAGGTATGAAACTTTTAATCCTTTAATTAATGCTTAAAAAATTCTTTTTCATTAATATGATATTTCAAGAGGAGTAAATGTTCTTGAAGTGTATCTACATAATTCTTCACAATTATTATCTATTCTTTTAAGGACTGTTGCCTAAGTACTTTCAGAAGAATTGGTTTCAAGAATTAGATCATCATTATCTAGTGGAAGTTTTAATTTTGGTAGATTAAGACACTGAGATTTTATAAATTTTATATGGTTTTCATGCTCTTTTGTAAATTCAAATCTTTGTTTTTCACTAGTTATTATCATAAACAAACCATGTATTAATATTGAAAAGTGAGATGATGAGAAATCATTATCACAAGTACAAACTGATCAAGTAAAAGTATACTCACACTTTACAAGGATAAACTAAAAAAAAATGTTAAGCCCTAGGTATCTCAGATGAAGGCTCACAAGGAAAATCATCCCTCTCGATTACAAGTTGAAAGCCAACTAAGTAGAATAGAATTGACTGGAACTCTTCTAAAAGGAGAAGCACAAGAAGCCCATAAGAGAGGCAGCTAGAAAATGAATAAGATCTCATAAACCCTTCACTCCCCCGCACCCTCTTCAAAAAATCCTTGCATTTGGCAACCAGGGGGTTCTTTTGCTTTTGGCTTTCAATATATTCTGCTTTTTACCCATCAAAATAATAATAATAATCAACATGTCTTCGATACTCCTTAGTGGTAACCAATCCAAATTAACTGCTCTAAATAACTTGTGTCATAGCCTTAATGTTATTAGGTAAGGCAAAAAAAGATGATCAACTAATTCTCCAATCCCTTCGTGATAGAATGCACCAATGTGTACTAAGAATCTGTATATTCTCATAATAACATGTCAAAGGTATTTTACCTTTTTATGCAAATAATATTAATCATAAGGCATTTACCATGATGGGTTTTTGATTTCCAACAAAATTAGCCTAAAAAAAGAAGGAATTTGGTTAGAAGGTCTAGATGATGCAATGAAGAAAGACTTAATCTAAGAACAATTAGTGGAAGACAAACACTAAAAAGATAAGTGCACTACATTAAATGAAAAATGAGTTTTTCAAAAAGTTCAATTTCTAAATTAATGAGATTGCAATGGACTTAAGATTCTAGGAAGATAGGTGGGAACCTCTAAGAACTTCTGAGATGGTAAGAATTCTCACTAAAGTGATCCTATAAAGACCTAAAAATTGTAAACTCAAAGGGTGTTCTCCACCAGAAATCTTCCCAAAGCCAAATTCTCTCCTCATTCCCTATCATAAGACAGATATAAAGGGAAAAGTTCTAAACACTTGAGAAATAGTCTTCCATGGACATCTATGTGACCATCTCATCATAATGTTGGCATCCCAGCCATTATAACGTTTCCCATAAATGCTCAAGATCACCTTATCCACAGACTACCAATTTCATTAGGGAACCTCTAAAGCCACTTACTTCCCAAAGAGGGCACAATTTCTCAAATATGTCTTCCCTAAACCCAGTCCTCCAAACTCTTTTAGTCCACTACAGCCCAATTAACTAAATGATAACTCTTTTCCTCCCCAATCCGAGACCATAGAAAATACTTCGGTAACTTCCCAACCTTTAAAACTATTAATGATGGGATCTTGAAAAGAGAGAGGAAATACGTCGGAGTGTGAGATAAACGAGACTTTGTGGCATATTGCTTGCCCCACTCTGGTAGAGATTGTTTGGAAAAAGAGAAATGTAAGGATTCTTAAGAATAAAGAGAGTTTGGAAAGGAGATTATGGGACATTTTACTTGTATCCTCTTTGTGGGCTTCTTAACTATTGTTTTGTGAGGAGTTCCACCTCACCTTACAACTTTAATTGGTTAGAGGTTTATGATTCACCATTAGCTTGGTAGCAATGGATTTTGAAATCAATTGTCTCCAGAGGTTGTTTGTCACTTTGATCATTTTTCTTTATCAGGAAGGAAACTTCATCCTTTGTAAATTTGTTATTTTATATTATATATCATACTTTTCTTTTCTCGATAATTTCTTTTTTTTTTTTTTTTTTTTTCTTTTTTTTCTTTTCCTTTTCTTTTTTTCTTTTTTTTTTCGCGACAGTTGGATTATAAGAAGAAGAAGAAGAATATAGCAAGAAAGGTATTATAAGAACGATTCAACAAACACATTGGTTGTTGTATTCTGGGGACTGTTCTCTGCTGGGCAGCCTCCCCATTGGTTGTTGTTCGTGCTTTGTTGGGCTGTTTTTTATGGCTATTTGTGGTGTTTCTGTGGGGTCATGGTTTGTTTCCTTGTATTCTCTATGAGTTGCCAATTTGGCAGCTCTCCTCTTGAATATATTTTCTTTCTTACTTATAAAAAAAAACGAATGATTCAACAAACACAAACTGGGAATCTGATTAAGATGATATAACACATAATTTAATATAAAAGGACTCAGCAATCTAATTCATTGTAATAAAAAAAAACAATAATATAGAGAAGGCACATCCAGAAAAAAAAACAAAAAAAAGGTAACCACTGGATCATCTATGAAAGAAACATACCACTAGAGGAAATGAAGGTACTATTAGTCTATTAGATCCTATCAAAGTGAAGGTATTTGTAGAATAATTACCCAAGATCTGATGGAAGTCTGAAACCACCAATGCGAACACGTTTTAGGGCATGAATCTGGAAAAATAAAAACAAGAACAGTTAAATAAACTCAAAGATTAACCACTTATCAAAAAAAAACACAATGCCATCAGCAACAATAAAGCTAATGCAAGAAGTTTTTAATAATACATGCAAAAGGTAAAAGGAATGTGAAAGTGGAAAATTTAGTAACAAAGAAAACGCAAGCCGGTTTGGACATTAAACACACACACTCGCCCCCCAAATTTCAGCATAAAACAAGCCTTGAGAGGATAACTCATGGCCTCAAACTTAACTTTCTAATTCAATGAACTGAAAACACCAACTATAAGTCTTGATGGATAAGGAATATTCATTCAAAAAATATATATATGATGTCAATGATAGAGCACACACTAACCTGAAGTCCAGCATTTTTCACAAGTTCCCGAACTTCATGATTTCTACCTTCATGAACCTGCATCATTTTATGTAAGCAAAACAAAGTTAGCCCTTTGCAAACACACATTGTAAAATATACATGTGTACTGGACTCAGCTAATTCATGTCACCTCCAAACATATCATCAGATTATTTTGTACTGGTCAGGTGTCAAAGATCTATTGCAAATGCAGCAAGCATATAGCCAATCCAATACATGACAAGGAATGCCATACAAAGCAGTCACTACATATAATATTACACGTCTTAAACAGATGAAAATAGTACCACAATACGAAGTCTAGGTTTCCACATAGCTGGCTGAGGTGGTAGTAGCTCCACAGTCCTGGAGTGCAATGGACACCATCGATAACAGTTCCTCACCGAGAAGTATCAAGGACGCTTTATTGGACCACACCATCAAATGCTGCAATGTATCTACATATCAAGGTGTTGGCAATCAGAAAAGTAGTAAAGAAAAACAGAGGAACTATTCACGCTCCAAAAGAATAAAAGAAAAATGACAATAACAAACATGTAAGGCCCCACTCTAACACATAAAATAATAAGCAGCTAAAGGTTTACAGCCACATCCATTAAACATATAAAAAAAATCACTCCCAAAAAGAGCCTGGAACGACACAACAAATAAATTTTAAAAATTAAAAAAAAAAATAGATCGAAGAAAATTTTAGTAATTATGATTTGACCTTTGTTTGCTTTACACTGTTAAACAAATAGAATTCTATCTATGATAAACAAATGAATAGAATCCTATATGCAACAAAAAATAAATAAAAAATGGAATCTTACTCCTTTGATAGGTTGGATGATGGATGTGAAAGCTTTTGAGCAAAATCCCCTGAAAAGAAATAGCATTGCAACTGGCTTTAGAAACACCTCTTTCACTTTCAAATGAATATTATAAAATTTTCATTCACCATATTGTAGTTATGTTACAGGTATCCATGACTTTGCTATCGCAATGTGCATACCATCATTGGTCACACATTAACCCAAATTTGTGGCAACATCAAGCCACTCCAATCGTAAAGATTCTTGGTTTTGGTACTCCAGGATTTTGTTTGTTCTGGAAATGCAAAGTATCACTAATGGATTTAAAAGACATAACAGTGAATAACTTAATGAATAAATGATATTTATATAAAGATATGCTGAAAGTTAAAGGAAAAGGAATACAAGTTTTCTCCAAAAAAAATATACATATCAGAAAAACAGTATCACAGAGGTTCAATCTATACATACCCAATTCTTCAAATAATCATCAAATAGGAACAAAACAGATTTGGACTCTTTCTCTCCAGATGAGCAAATGTACCTATAATATTGCATCCACATTAACCCACATATAATAGGACAGAAAGCTCAAACTTGAGAAAGAACCTTGAATAGCTAAGGTACATAGAAATAGTTTCATGGATAAGTAACAGTGGCACACCCTTTTGGCTTATTCAGGGCAAGATACACCTTAGGAGGGAGCTTCTTAGGAAGGCGGTTTCCATTCACATAAATCATATCCCTGGCTGGATCAACTCGAGTCTGCATTAATCAAAAACACCTCTATTAAGACTAAGGTATAGTCTGGATGTAAATAGAAATAGTTTCAATTCTTCCTTGGCAATAACTAAAACACTAAGGTTCTGTTTGGATCTTAAAGTTAAGAGAGAAAGCACAAGGAAAAGAAAAAATAGGGGAAAATGGAACAAAATAAAAAATTAACAAAAACATAAATTATGTTTAAACTCAATTAATTTTTCTCACGTGCTTATCCAAATTTATCTCTTTTTCCTCTTCTATATGAAAAATGAAGAATTTGAAAAGGTACAAATTTCCACTATGTTTGATTATTTTTTCCTTCATACATCATCACAAAGAAACAAGCAACAGAATTTGGATTTCTTCCTAGTTCCTACATTTTGATTTCCCCAGTGCTTTCTTGATCCCAATGGAGCATAATTAAAATGGAGTTCAGGAACCACAAGTAGCAGGATATGTCATTTATCGGCAACCAGTAATATATGGAACTGTGGGATCACCTGAGGTGTGTTACACACAGAACCATTAACAGTAACTCGGCCTTCAAAAATAAGCTCTTCACTGCTCCTTCTCGATGCCACTGAGAACAAAAATTACATAAACCCAAAATCATTAAGACATTACCAACCCAAATAGTAAACAATTCAATTGTGAAGATCCTCACAATCCTCATTATAAAAAAAATAGTCAGACTACCAATGAAATTAGGAAGAATCTTCATTTTTTTAGTCTTCTGGGAAAAAAAAATGAAGTTGAGTCAAAATACAGTCACAGATTCAATTCCTTTTTATGACACCAATCCTTCATTTCTTCATAGCCATACAATTAAGTTACACTGACGCCACATAATCTGAAGAATAAGCACCTTAAACAGTAAAATTACCACCCTTTGGATTCAAAGAAGAAAAAGAAATGGAAGTCTACTAGTCCAAGTGGAACCAGCTTCTAAATTGGCTCCATTTGTATTGTCAGTCTTTTATTCATGACCATTGTTTTGTGAGACTGTAATTTTTTTTTTTTTTTTTTTTTTTTTATGGATGATTAAAGCTTCGTGAGACTGCAATATTATTACATACATTGAAGAAAGCTAGTCTGAATGTGACACCTTAGAAACTAAATTCATTGTCCTCTTCACAGGCAGATCAGTGCTACTCTAGAAGTATACTTTCTTTCATCTTATTGCACATTGCAAGCATGTGACATTGAATTTGGGCCTCTAGAAGTTGAAACATATGTTAATGAACTTGAAGTTGAATTAAATTCGTCACATCCAAACTGAGAAAACTCCATTGCTAAAGGAAGATTTTCGAATTCCACAGGGTCGCATTTCAAAAGCTAACCAACAAGCAACTTTATGCGGCGGGGCATGGCTCTGGTAAACAAAATCCCACTCCGTTTCACTTGAACAAAAGCAGCTCAAACAATTTATGTCCAAATTCAAAAACACAGAATCACTATTTTCATAGTTTCCGCCATTTTCGTTTCCCAACATGCCGATCATTATTTTTCTTTTCCTTTAGTCAAGAAGGGCATTTATAACATAATCTCTCAAACTAGTTAAAGTCTGCTAATCTTGAAATTCAGCTCCATTACCTCCAGCAGCAGCAAGAACCTTACTGAGACGCTGGGGCGGATCCCTAAAATTCTCATTGTAAAACCTCCGCGCGGCCTTGGAATGCTTGGGCTCCCCGGCGGCGGCTCTGGCGGCGCTCTCTTCTTTCTTCTTCTTCTTCTTGGCGGTAAGAGCCTTCGCTTTGGCCATGTCTTCCAGATATTTCGCCGGTGGAGCGGACTGGTAGTTTGAGATTGCCATTCTGCATCTCGGATGATCCATGGAATGAGGAGAGTTTCGGATTGGAGGTTTAGGTTTTGGATTTGGGAGCGAAAGAGATGTTAAATCGTGTGGAAGGTGGTGAAATTGAGGAACGTATGGTGCGGAAGCGCGCCCTATGGAGCGAGGGAGGGCTTGAGAGGTGGAATGAGGAGAACGCAAGCGAGGCAGCCGCTACCGCCGCCGCGGCTGTAGCTCCTGCTGCTGCCATTGGCGGGTGTCGCCTGCTTCACGATTTTTTCGGGGACGATGAGACAGGTTGTACTAAGATGGGGGCGTATCGTATGACAGGCGTGTCATTTCGATTTCTTTTTTTTGAGGTCTATTGAAACTGGCTTTGCTGGGTAAGTGAATGACCTGGGCATTCGCTCCAAAAGAAAAATAGTAGAGCTTGTTTACTCTCTTTGAAAACTGTCTTGCATGTTTGGTTTCTAATATTTGAAAACTGTTTTTCTTTTTTTAAAAACGAGTAAAATAGAAAATAAAAAACATGCTTGTTTTCAGCTTTTTTCTGAAATACATAAATACACAAAAATCATTAAATTTAAAAAACAAATAAGGGTTTTCAAATAACACCATTTTCAGGTGTTTTCTGTGTTTTTAAAAAACTGTTTTTAAGAATATATATATTTTTTAAAATACATATAACATCATTTTGATATTATCTAAAAACTATTTTTATTTGTGAATTTAGTGTTTTCTATGTTTTTCATAACAAAAAAAAAATATGAATCAAACGTGTTTTTACTTTTTTTTCCCTATTCTCCTTATTTTTTCAAATATAAAATAGTTTTAAAAAACATGAGTCAAATAGGCCCTTTGGTTTTTTTTTTTTGTTCAAAAAAACACTAAATTCAAGAAAAAAAGTTAAGGGGTTTTATTGGTTTTTTTCCTACAAACAAATTGCTTTTTAGACTTTAAACAATTGGTTTTTTTTTATTTATATAACTATTTGTAATTTTTTTTATTTTAAATATAAAAACAAAGATAATTTGGTTTTTTCTATTTATAAAAAGTCATATTTTAGAATATACATCAAATATTTTAAAATCCAAGATGGTTCAAAATATTTTAAAAAACACATAATATTTTATTTTGGCTTCAATGAATATATTATTTTAATTATTATGAATATATTAATTTTTTGAATTATTAATTTTATGTTTTTTTTTACATTTATTTATTTTACTACATTATAATATTTATGTTCCTCACAATTTTGTGAGACATGAACCTGACCCTTCCTCCTATGCCCATCCTAGCTCTTAAACATATTATATTTTAGATATATGGGATAAATAATTTATTTATATCATAACAATTATTTATATATTCTATTTTAGTTATAATAATTATTTTTTGTAAGAATGATAATAATAAATTATTTATCATTTTAACTTTTTTTAAATATATTAACATAAGTTTTTTAAATGATATTAATAATGTTATATGCATATTATAAACATTTTTCATTTTATCATAATAATAAAATTATATTATCAGTACTGATTTAAATTAAACTTTAGCAAGACCATACACAGAAGTAAAAGGCAAAAAGAAGGAACATATTGGAAAAAGTATTAAACCATGAGAAATTGCATAATGTTAAACAATCAATCAAGAACCTAAGGTGGGAGATTATTTGTGGTCTGCAAAACATTGTTGAAGAAAACATCTCCCTTGATGATTGTATAAGATGTAACAGTATTGAGTAAACTGCTGTGTTAACCCAATAATTAAAAAAAAAAAAAAAAAAGAATTATAAAACAACAGCAGGAACCCCCTTCCAATTGATAAAATCTTGGTGTATGCTACTGATAATTTGAATCGAAAAAATCCAGCTCCCAGAGAATCCAACTTCATTTAAGTTTAATGAACCTAAAACAAAGTCAATAATTAAAAATATATATATATATAAGACTTCTGGACCCCAAAAGAACAGGTTAAGGTGGGTATGTAATATGTATGTAAAGAGAATATCATTTACTTACTATTAGTGTTTCCCATCATAGAACTGAGCATTTCTGGATGACTTGAATGTCTCCAAGAATTCCTTAGCCTTCTGCAACTCTTTCTTCTTCCTTGAACGGTCCCATTTGTGTTCTGTTGCCAGTATCTCGATTATGCGGGGCAGAGCCCTGCTTCGTCGACGGTGTCAAGCAGCATGCCTTGACCTAGCGATGAAACTTACTTTCGCAGATTCACAGTACTGCTTACGGGCACAGTATGCAACTTCAGCCTCTAGGAAAGGGTATCCATGTAAGCAAGCCGCTTTCCAGATGTTCATCCTGAAATGGAGAAGATGAACAAAATGTTACAATCACAACCATCTAATTAGTTGAATCTTAATTTATTCTATTTCATAGTTTGTGTTTAGATAAGCAAGAAGCTAGTGGTTGTAAAAAAAAAAAAAAAAAAAAAAAAGGGTATGATTATATTGAAATACAGTGTGTTTAAGCTAACATGATTAAATGGGTGGTTTCCAAAACTTAAAAGGCTCTTTTTAGAACCTGGAAAGTACTAAGGAAAGAAAATAAAGAGAAAAAGTGGAAGGAAAATATAAAAAAATAGATTTAAACTTAATAAATTTTATATGACTAAGAATTTTAAAATATGTAAAATTTTGCTGATTTTTTTATTATTATATTTTATTTTTCTTTTATATTTTCCACGGTGAAACCAAACATGAGAAAATCATTTTCCTAAGTATTTTTTTTCTTTCCCTAGTATTTTCCGAGTTCCAAATGGAGCCATAGTGTTTGTACTTGACATACGCAAGGAAAATTTCTTAATTTAAAATGAATTAAGAAATTATAAGACTGTAAAGATCAAGATTACTAGACAAAGTGAATAAAACTCGCGCAATATAGGATATCTCCACCTTTAATACGATGTCACAGGCATGAGAGCCAAACTTCTTGTTGAAAGAAATAAAGAAAACTAGGGGCATAAGTTTATCACAGTTTTTGAGAACTGTTTTGTTCTCTCAAAAACATGAGAACACGTTGTTTCCTTTTTTTGTTCTAAAAAACACACAAAACACTAAATTCAGAGAACAAAAGCAGTTTTTCAAGAACTCCATTTTGGTATTCTCTGTGTTTTCAAAAACAGAACCAAACAAACCCAGAACAAAAAACGGAAAGAGATCTTGTTACCATCACAACTATGCACACTAAGGTATATGTACACACCTGGGCTATAACAGCCACTCGATCAGCCATAGTACCATATGCATGAGATAAATGTTTTTTCTTGCAGCAGAAAACTACTACACCAGGAACAACTTTCCCCGTGTATGTCCTCTTCATGCGTACATATTGTTGGGCAAGCGCAGTAAAAGAAGCAGGGTCCCATTCTTCGGCTCCAGAAAGGCGCAAGTTGTTTGTCAAGCATTCATTAGTTGGACTAAGCTTTCCAGACTTTATAGCTGCATCAACAGCATCTTCTGCCATGCTGAAACCGACTTAGTAAGTATGATAATCATGCTTGTAAAACAAGCATAATGATAAAAAAATCATCAGATAACTGGTTTCATTAGACAAAACAAATGAAATCTAAATGGTTTGGTAATAGGCAATTTCCAGGTTTTCCAAGATAAAATTTACCTCCGGTAAGTGGTCCATTTTCCACCTGTAATTGTGACTAACCCAGGGTAATCTTCACATACAACATGATCTCGAGAAATGCTCTCAGTGCTTTTTGCCTTTGGATCCACAGCCAGGGGGCGAATGCCACTCCAAGCAGAGAGAACATCTGTGCGCCGTACCTAAATTGTCCCATCATACTTTAGACTCCAGAAGCAGACTGGATAAGAGGAGGAAAAGAAAAGAAAAGAAAAAGACACCTACACTGAGTGACTAACATTGAATACCTCCCAAATGCTGGCTTATATAATTACTCTAAAAAAATTCCATATTCATGGAGAAGACTGCCTAACATAGATACAGTGATTCTAAAACAACATTAGAAGAAAGGAAGCTGGTTTACAAGTTTAGGTCTCGTGACTTTAACCTCCAGAAATAATTGGTCATTTCCTAGTTCTAGAAGTGACTGGCCTACTGATTATGGATGTAAAAAAGGCTTCCTTAGATTTTCTTGATGATACAATTCATGTTGCCTCCTGGATAAAATTTTGAGCTATAAATAAAATAACACACACAACCACACAAGAATGCCTATGATGTTTAGGATAAAGAGTGAAGTATGTTGGAGTAGGGGAAAAATATTACATCAAAGGTTTCAGCAGCATAAATATATTAACTTAAAGAAGTTAACAACAAACAAAATCAAACTGAAATGACCAGGAAAAAATTTCATAGGTCAAAGTTCAACCATATAAGGCGCGCAAAACCACTCTTCATAGACAAAAATGGAAGTATGAGCTAATTTGAGTTTAAATATGAGTTCAACCACAAGAAAAGATATCCAAAATAAATTTGCAGAGCAATTCCAAAAATCAAGATGATACAGTAGAATATACCACCTAAAGAAGATATAGCATTTATTAAAAATCAAGAGATTTCGAAAGAGAACTCAACCAACCTTAACATTAAGGTAATCACAGATAGCATCAAGAATAAATTGGATCTCATCCTCATGTGGTTCTGGAAGCATTGTAATACCAGTGTTGGAATCAGTAGTGCCCGCTACTGTTCTTCCCAACCATGGTAACATGAATACCACACGTCCATCCTTAGTTTTGGGGACAATGAGACCCATTCCCTCAGGTGAATAGTAATCAGGGAGAACAATATGCACCACCGTTGTAATAGATCATTTGCTGTGATTCTTTGTCAGCCATTTTCCTGACAGCATCGCAAAACGGCCCAGCAGCATTCACAATTACTTTTGCATATGTGTCAAACTCTACACCTGTAATTTTTCCAAGAATTAAGAATCATAACAATCAGAAGCAATCATTTTACCCCAGCAACAGGATAAATAAATGAGTCCAGAAGTTGTATTCCTATGACAGGCTACTAAGCAGGTCCACCTACCAGTTAAACATAAACAATTCATTATTGAATAGTAATACTCAGGAGAAGGAAAATGCATTCTGGGGTTCAAAGTGGTCACCAAAAGCATAATTTGGTGGTCTAGAAGAGGGCAACATGGACATTGAATAAATTCCTTCTTTTCAGTAAACCCATAACAAATATGTGAAAAAGGTGCCTAAGAAAAAGACACAATGTAGGACAAAAGATGGATAAAAGAAATGGTCAGATTTAATGAAAAATACAGGACCAATTCAATGTCAACAAACATTTTACACCAATGAAGGTGAACCATAAGCTGACTGGTTGAGGAGGGACCTCTCCAAAAATTTGGGCACATATCACTGCATAGACCAGCCAACAATAGTGTAATGATTCACCCACTTCTCTTCACTTAGATGCCAGAAGCAGGTATTAAGACACATGCAGGCATGAACCAGGAAGAGTTTATAGTACCCAAAAAAAATAAAAATTAAAAAATAAATTGTAAGGATGATAAGACTACCCATCACAGTCAAAAGATTCATTTCAGGATACTGCACCTTTTTTGGCACTAATTTTATAGCTTGAGGAAGCTAGAAATAGTTTATAGTAGCAACATGTAGGGAAAATGTCAAGTATGGCCTAATGGCTCATGCAAGATCTATAATTTATTTGGTAAAACCGAGTGTCAGCTTGAGGGTGTTACTTAATAGCATAGAAGTGACAAAGTTGATCCTTGTGGTTCAGTGGGTGTACCTAGAAATTGGCTTCCAGGGAGGAGGGGTGGGGTGTCGGTAGCTTCCCAAGTTTGGAGACATATGTACCAAAAATAAAATAAAAATCAGAGGGGGGCTTGGCCCTGAGACTTACCTGGGTCCATCACTGCCCCTGTGTTATACATTCACACACACTCAACCAAGTTAAGAGGAAATAAGTTTCTAGGTCACAGGTGTTTCATCAGTGAGTTACTTATATAATGACAAATAATGGCTTTTAGAGTTTGACAATCTGTTAGAGCAACTGAATTTCCTTTTTCTTCATAACTTTTTTCTTTCTTTTTATTTTCTTTAATTTTGTCAGTCCCTCTTAATCATACAGCACCATTGACTGTCATTAATTAGAATCACGGTTCTGATGCACATAAAACAAGAACATTAAGCCTATATATTAATTAGACATTCCCACTTTAAATTTGGTTGATTTATTATCTAATGGGGACATGCAAGAAAAAATATTAATGTATAAACATGATAATAGCATGTTGAATGGAATGGATAAGCTTCTCGTACCTGATAGATTGTCTCGAATACGTGCACCTATTATCTCGGGGTTGCTAACCTCATCCCAATAAATGATACTACTTCTGCATGGTTAAGCACAGCTGCACCAGCTAATGCGGCAGTGCATGCCAACCCAACATTAAGTCGGGAGTCATTCATCTGCCCATCATAGTAGACAACTGTGCCCTTCAAACTTCTACCTTTACCCTTTCTTGCAAGGGTGGGGAAGAGTTCAACAGACTCTTGTGCAGAATAATATCTGGACAAATGTAGCAGGCGTGCTCCTGCCACCAGATCATATAATTTCAAGCCCATCCAGTAGTATACAACCTCAAACCAATCAAAACATGGCGTCATGCAAGGCAAAGCTTGACAAAGGTGAGGAGCATTCTCAATAACCTGCTTACGCTCCTCAAGTGCATGGAACACCAGCTTCAGTTGTCCATAGTCAAGATTAAAGACAGCTTTCTCCAAATACCGGACACCTAAGAAATAAATTTACATGGAACTAAATAAAAAGAAACAAATGGAATAAAACATTTCACAGGAAAACCTAGAAAAAAACTGCACAAAATATGACCAAGGTTTTTTTTGGACAAATAAAAAACAGATTCATGACTAAGTTGTGTGAATAATTATAATTTTTCTATTCATTTATGTGATAACATATCAAGAATAGTTCAGTGAAAGAGTTAAATCTACTTCAACCATTTTCTATCTTATAAAGAAAGAAGAATGACCCTACAGATTGATACCATGAAGAGTTTTAAACCTTATCAGCAAGGCCAAAATTTCAAGGTGGTTTATGAGTGAAAATTTGTTAAAAGTTAAGGTAAACCAGGTTTTTTTCTTTTATATGCTTTGAACTTTTAATAAGTAACCCAGATGTTTTCTTTTTAGTTCTTGAAACTTTCAAAAAACATATCTTCAAAGGTATACTCCTTTATTAATTCACCTAATAATCAGTAGAAACGGGTATCAGCTAATCTGAATCATCCATCAAGAATTGTGCCAACATTTTCAATTCTTAGATCACAGTTTCTTATTGAGCTCTAACTCATAGATCATTGTGATGACGATTACATGATGTACTCAGAGAAACAAGATAATCTCTTTGTTCTTGTTAATATAATATATATTTCGTATTGCCGATCAAAAAGATAATTTCTAAAACACAGGGAGATAGTGCCAGTAGCCAACTAAGAAAGCTTGCACATAAATGAAGCAAAATAAAAGAATTAGTTACACAATACCAATATGTATCACATAAAGAAATTAAAAGTATCATTTAAGTAGAAATAGTTAATATCCATAGAACAAAGAAAAAACTGCACATACAATGAGCACACTTGCTCAGTCTGAGGGACTAGCAAGATGACAACTGACTCAGATAAACAAGAATCTAGAAAATCCAAAAACCAAGAGTAGCTCCAAAAATAAATAAGGAATCAGTTATTGTCAAAAACCACTGTATCTAGATCACACAACAATAATGTTTTCACCCTATCAAGGATTAAGTATTCCATAAATAATCATTTTACTCTCTGTCAGATTTTTAACCATTGATTGCATCAATAGAATGATAAAAAAATAAGTATGAAACTAAGATCTCATGCACCAATCCAAATTCCATCTCAGGTCATACTATCTTCAAACCAAAGCAAACAACCACTGGACCATCAACTTGTTGATTTTTGTGACCCGAATTTGGTTTTGCGCTTATGTCCGACCCGAAGGCCCACGGTACGACTTTTGTGAAAAGAAAAAGTTGCGAAAAAAAAAAAGGAATCTGTTGTGGTATGGCCCAAATTCCGTAGCTCCACAATGATCCCAGTGGTATGTGTATTGCCCACGCAGTGATGGACCTTCGTCGTATTTTCAAGTATATAAACACATTAGGGTTTATTCCCTATCAGTTGTACTTTGTAATTCCTCTCATTTTCATAGTGAAGTTTTATTCTCTGCCCGTGGTTTTTTTCCTGCAAGGGTTTCCATGTAAATCTAATGTTTTTCTTTATTTTCGTATTTCTTTATTGTGCCATTGATCTTAACACAACCAAATATACCAATATCAACCAAAATAGCACAGCCATTAAGTCAAATGATTTACAAATGGGAATCCTTCATCTTCATAATCCACCAAAATAAACAAATAAGTAATCATTGTAATGAACTAAACTCATTCATTCATTTGTTAGTGATAGAATAGCTACATGGTGTACACTTTAGGCGCTTTTCACCGCTTTTAATATAGTCGCTTTACTCATAAAAAAATTGATTAGTAACAGAATGACTGATATGATCAACCAATACAGCTGACAGCTCCAAGTGACAAATTAAGTAATAGAGGTATCATCCTAAAACACATGATCGCTCATTAAGATTGAATTTCATTACTGAAAATAAAAAGGATGCCCAATGAGGCATCTTTTTTTTTTTTTTCCTTTTTCCCCTTTTTTAGTTCTCTCACCATTGAAAATGGTAAACAAAAATTTCACATTCAGTGAATCTAATTTAGTAACAAAAAACTGAAACAGAACAAGTAAAGAATGAATTCACAAATTAAAAATTCAAAGCTACAACAAGCAAAATTCATTTTAAAATTGTAGCCTTTATCTTATTGACCATATAGTGTCTCACCAGCAAAAAAAAAAAGGAAAAAGAAAAAAGACAAATAAGTAATTCAAAACATTGATCCCTTTCAGTATCCTACATTTTCTCGGCATTCAAACAGAGTTTAAAACTAGGCCAACTAAATTGACGAGGCAACACCCTAATACCAATACAAATACTAAGCAAAATGCAATTCTTTTAATGGATAAATTCAGGCACAAACCTCCATGAAGTAACTTGGTGGACCTTGAAGAAGTTCCAGAAGAAGTCCTCTCTCCACAAGCCCGACACGAAGGCCTCGCCACAGCGTCAACGCCACGCCGCAACCGGTGGCGCCTCCACCGACCACGAGGATGTCGAGAGGATTGACAGCGCTAGAACCGATCAGTGCCGACTCCTGCACGGCTCTCGACGGAACGACACCGTTCGAGTCAGCGATCTTCCGGCGGACGGCATCAAGCGAGGGACCGCCTCGGTCGCTGGAGGAGAGAGGGAGGAGGATCCCGGAGGCTACGCCGGCGGAAAAGAGCGACGGCGGCGGCTGCAGCGGAGCTGGTCGCCTCAGGCGAGTGGAATTAGTGACGCGGCCGTGATCGGTATTGCAGAGAACCGGAGAAGAAGAAGTATGGATGATTTCTGTTACTCTAAGGCTGCGTTGGGAATCGGAAAGATGGTTGAAAATTAGTTATTTACTAGAATACCCCTCGTTATAATGTCTGGACTGAACATTTTTGTCCGTTGCCCTTCCCATACATTAAATCAGCACAATTACTAATATGCCCTTCCCGCTTTTAACTGCCCTCGCTTGGAAATAAACGAACTGTGGCACAAAATTGGAAAAAACAAATCATAAAAGTTTTGAAAAATAAAAATATTTATTTAAAAAATCAATAAGTGTGTCTATATATTCATCCATTTGTTTTGACCATTTATACGATGCCTTTAAGACTTTTTAATTTCTATCCTCCCTTTATTCTTTGTAATTAAAATATCTATTAATTTAACCTCATTCAATAATTTTCCTTCATTTTTCTTCCTTAATTTATTTCATTTATCCTAATCTTAAATTTTATATTTTAAATATATTTTTTAAAATTTTATCTCTTTCAAAAAATGAATAGAAAAAATTTATCCTAATCTTTGTTTTTTAAACTCTCTTTCAATGTAGAAAAAGTGTTATTTAGTGTTTTTATTAAAAAGTAATTAAAAAACTAGAGTTGAAAAAATGGAAATCGGTTCAATGCCAACTCATTCAAATTTTTATTTTTATTTTTATGTAAATACAAATTTTATTCTTAAAATATCCTTCATTAAAGATACTGAATTTTTATTAAGGTTGAATTTAAATATTGAAATTTTAACTATTTTAAAAATAAATTTCAATTTTAGAAGTAGCACCAGATACTAAAATATTAAACATCATATCATTATAACACTAAAAATAAATAAGTAAATGACGAATATATATATATATATATATATATATATATATATATATATATATATATATATATATATATATATATACATATATATATATAAAAATGACAACACACATGTAATTTATTTAATTATTTTACAAAAAATTATATTTATTTATTTATTTGGCATCACAATTTAAAATTTATCAATTTATGTCCCCCTCTAAACTAAATTCTTGGGTCACTTACTAGAATCATTTTTTCTCATACTACATCCAGTCTCTTAATTATTAGTCAAACATTATATAAATTTAGAGTTATTAAATCTTTAAAGATAATTAATTATATTAATTAATAAAGTAAGAAAATTAAATTAAAAGAAAAAAGAGAGAGGTCAGCCAGATTATTCCATTCCATTCTTATTTCCAGTTTACCTTTTTGTTACTTTTGCCAATAATAAACATTAATAGTGCCTGTCCTCAATCAAATATTCTTTGGTTTTCCTTATTTTTATTTAAATACGAGTTTAATTACTGTCCAAAAAATAAGAGGTTTAATTAAGGTAAGAAATAATTTATAGTTTTGAACATATTTAAATTATTTAAAATTATTAAAATATATTATAAATTAATTACGTCTTTCTTGTAAAATTTTTAGATTAATACGATATATAACTGATTAGCTTTTAAAAAAACTATATTAATAAAAAAATTAAATAACCTATTTATCTCGAAAAGCTCAATAATTTGTTCATCCTTTCAGGCACAATTTTGGTAATTTCAGAGGCATCCTAGAATGAAAGCCGAAGCGGTGGATCCACGTGTCACGTCTCAACACGTACGGAAAGTTACACGGCACGTGAGTCACGTGAGTCTTGATTCTTGACTCTCCACCTCCCCGCTGTTTAATTAATTACTATCCTCTTTTTCTTAACGAGTTCTTCCGTGAAGAAACCCTTTATGTTTTTTTTATTCTTTTTCTACCCTCCAAAGTCAAAGCTGACTCTCTTCCTTTATCTTGTCTTTTAAATAAAGGAATTTTATATGGTGTTAGATAATGTTGAAGATAAATGGGATCCTCCCGATAAATGAAGGCTGCAACCCGGAATCTGCTAAGGAAGAGCCATTCAAAAAAAGGGAAAAAAGTGAAAATTAAAAAATAAATTTAATTTTAATAAATTAATTTTATATATTTATTCTTTTTTTTTATTATACAAAGAGTAAGACTTTTAAAAATATGTAAAATTTTAATTAATTTTAATTACTTTTTATACTTTTTTATATTTTTTCAAATAGAAAATCGTTTTCTTTATTTATTTTTTGTTTCCATGATCATTTTAAGTTTGTGACGAGTAGTATCCTTTTAAGTGTTTTAAAAAATATATATATTTTAAGAATCAAATGCAAAATCATTTTATTTGAATTTTAAGTGTTTCAATAATATTTGTAAATCAATATGTTTGTAGTGTTTAAATAGCTTCCTATAGTCATCTGAAAACCTGATTTATTTTGTTCTTGTTTTTCATTCATGTTATAAATGATGGATGGTTTTTTGGTCTATTTTGACTTGAAATCATCTCTTTCATTTGTTTCGCTTACTTAGATCTTGCCTTTTTCTTTTAATAAAATGGTTTTTTCTATCCAATATGAGTTTTCATTTTATTTTCCTTTATTTTTTTATGTTTTTATTGTCTACTTGTTGCAACGTGTGGTTGTTTATTAGTTTGTTCGTTGGTTTTTATCTCTGAATAATTCAAGCGATGCTTATTTGTTTGATCGACAAAATGGCGTAATCACTGATGATGATATCTTTATCGATAAATATTATGTATTTTAGGTATATTAGGATTATCGCTTTGTGTGGCGGCAGTTTATGTTTGATATTCTTGGATACGTAATAAATCGGCTAATATTTCGCGATTTGATTTATGTATTTAGAAATAAAGATATTAACCTTTTGAATAAATAAAATTTTAGTTTCCATTATAAAAAAAAATGAAATCACTTCCAATTATGCAATTAATATTTCCATAAACAGATCTTGAGATGGAGAAAAGATCAAAGATGCAATCAATTCGGTGATTTAAGTTCTAAGAGAATCTAAACTTCATATTTTTAAGATATGGTTAGCATGTTTAATTTTTTTTTTCATATGTTTAAGATTATTTACTTTTCTTAAATATATATATATATGGTTGAGAATAAAATCAAGTAATATTAGTCTATTTAAGTTTATTCTCCTTTTCTAATTATGGGTGTGATTACTTATCGAACAATCATTGTCTACACTTTTCCCTTTCTATCGTGATCGCATAATGGGTCACATCAATGTGCGGTCAGTGGTCCTCGCATCACCTATATAACGATTCTTTTTATTCAATATTATAAATAACTTTTCGGATTTTAAAAGTGTTTCCAATATCTATATCTATATATATATTTTAAAGATTCAAACTAACAGTACATATTTATGATTGAGTTTTAAAGCATATTGAAGGATATGATTTGATATTTTTATCTAATCTAATATATTTTGTTATTTAAATCACTCATCTTTGTGCAAAAATGATATAATTATACATCATAATAAATCGATAACAAAATCATATGTCGTAATAAGTTGATGATAAAATCATGAAAAAACAAAGTTTAAACTTACATTTATGCGAAAAAAATCACTTTATTAAAAAGAAAATAATAAAGAAAGGTGTATAATGGTGATTTAAGGCCAAAATAGCTAAAAAATCACTTATATTTACTTTAAAAAAAAGGGTTTGTAGAGAAAAAGATGAAAGAAAAAAAGAGGAGTGACGGCTAGGGTTTTACTATATATTTTTATGAAAACACTTTTTAAACTAAAAATATTTCTTAATTAACTAATGGTCTCGAATTTAAAAGCTATTTAGGAATGCGAATTGTGTTTATGGTAAAAAAGAACTTTATCGTCGCCTTAATTCTCGCTGCTCGTATGATAATTAGTTTGAATGTATTATGAAACCCAAAAATGAAACATATACGTGGAGTTCTTTCAAGCGTCTTGTGATCTAACCAATGGTTTGGCAAAAAAATTACATCCTCGTCCTTTAATTTTAAAGGCAAATGACATTTTAAGAAAAGATAAATTATTAGTATTTGTTTTTCCTTTACCACTTTTTTTTTTTTTTTTAATAAAAGGTACATATAATTTCTTTTGAAAAAACAAATTAGAATGGGAAGGAAAAATAAATAAAGGAAGAGCATTTTATTTTAATATTTTAAATTTTTTTGTATTAAATAAAAAATGTGCTTGTGGTAAAAACATCAACATCCTTGACTTCAAAATGTGGATAAAATAAGGTTTAAAAGTGGGATCTATTACAGGGATAAGGTTGATCCACTAATTTTTTAAATAATAATAATAAAAACCAAAAATTAAAGTAATTCAAGTAACAATGAATAAATTTTAAATTAACAATGAACTTAAGTAAGATTAATAAAAATAAGAACAATGAGTTTAGTTTAAAATAAATAATAAATTGAAGTGTTCGCATGCCTAGTGTTAGCGATTTTCTGCAAGTGCATGAGTTGCACAAGTAATACAATTGACTAAAAGTCTAGATATCGATCCAACAGGTAAGTTGTGGTTTTAGCGAGGATTGAATACCTCGGGTGCTAAAGTTGTTCACCATTTGAGCGACTAAAGGGTAGGTAGAAAAAGGGTTTAAAAACAAAATAAAAGAAAATAAAGTAGGGTATGATAAATGTCCACTCACAAGGAATGGAATAATATCGATAATATAATTCAAGGAAAGATTCCAGGATTGATTGTCTCTATTGATGCATTTATGATTTATACTCCTTAAGCATTGATTAAATGAGCGTACACTTGTGCATGTTCAAGGAATCCGATATGAGGTTTATACTTTCGTGTCTCCCCTCAATTTCTCGCACCAACTCCCTATTCTCCTTTCGGTCCATATATGTCATTAAGTATGATACTTTTATAAGGAAGTGCTTTCTTTGGGAATCCTATTGGTCACCTCTCGGTCCATACAATAGGACTACCCGGATTACGCTCGTATCGATCAACCTCTCGATCCATACTATTCTCACATAATGCTAAGATGGTGCTGCTCCTAATGAAATTCATCTAGTACTAGGCATTCCTAATTTCCTAGGCTTCTTTGATTATGTTAATTAGTATTTCAATTAACTAATTCATACCTTAAGAGACCATATTTTAGGGTATAATCCAAGCGTCACCAAGGATGCCCTAGTATGGGAATCAAAGACCCAACTCTCAGTATGGATTAATTACTTAATGTAGGAATAATCAGCGGGAGCAAGAATCATCATGTGATTTAGAATATTCAATTTAATTGCTAATCTAATATAACCAGTTAAATCGTACCTTATGAATTTGCAGAGAAGTAATACGCAAGAGGCAGAATCTTCGAACTATCCTCGAGGTGATGGAGCGGCGTGTGGGCATGAATCACTAAGAAAGGATTGCTTTCTCTGGCTATTCTCCTCTTTGATTCAAATTCAGATCCTAGATCTAGATCAGGGTTGTATTATCTTCTTTACATTTATAGATCTGAATACTAGAGATACTTAATAGCCATTTGGGCCTCACCTTAGAGCTGACGTGTGTGTTCTCATTGATGTTTTAAACAATTTGGACTTGCTTGTATAGCAAAAATCCAGCAATCTCCCCTACTTCTTTATAAAAACAAGTCCGGTTTCTTTCTTATGCTTGTGATATCATGCTCCATACACATTTATCTGACTAGTTTAGGGATCATACGGTTATACGTTAATAAGAGTATCATAATTGCCAAGCAATTATCTAATCCGAAGCTATTCAACAAAAGCCCATAATTGAACTAAGTTAATATTAAATATTAATATTATTTTCTCCTTTGTAAAATATCAATAATTAATTGATAAGATTTTCTATCAATCAATCAATTATTTATTCTCTTGCTATCGGTTCTCCTAATGGATAAAATCTCATTTGTGGAGTGGCTCCATGCCTGTCAAGTCTTGAAACGTATTAAGGATATTTCATACAAATTTCATATTGTTTATTTCATAAATACCGGCAATTAAATAATTTTGCTCCCAAATCATCAAAATATTGGTTGTTTAAATAGACCTCACTTATTGACAACTCAAAGAACAATAATCATTTAAATACCTATCTACTCATCGTTCGGGATTGAAGAATAATATGAAATATTGCTTGAGATTTATTTCCTTTTATAAAAATTTAACTTTTAAATAAATCTCACTTTGATCCTATCCAATGCAAGCATAATTGCACTAATATTTTATAATAACGAAACCAGTTATTTCATAAAATATTGCGGAGTCTAAACAAAGCGCCCAACTTTGTTTAATAGCGTGATCTTATTCATTATTATGAGAACCTATGATCATGTCTTCTATGAGCGATATTCATATGATTATACTCTACAATTAATCAGGACCTTATACGCAAAATATCGTGTGTACAATAATGAAAAATAACTCATATTGTATTAAAATTAAACTAGAGAAAAATATAATAATACATCATCCTTGTTCTAAAAAAACTTTCTAAATAAACCCCCACTTGCCTTAAACAAGTCTAGTAGACTCTTAACACCATATAATCTATGTTTCTGAAGCCTCGGAACCGGAGTAGTGTCTTTGTAAATGGAGTGCATGAAGATCTTTGCTGATCTTGAATCAATATCCCCTTGGAAATACGAGTTTGTATAATAGTTTCAGGACTCCCACTAGAATATACTAACATATAATCTCTTGTTCTGTAGATATTTTGAGAATATGCTTCTTGCAATCAATGTTCTTTCTCACGGATCGAGTTGATCTTGACTAACTATTCCCACTTCTTGTATGTGATCTCGGCACAGTACATAACATAGCTTACACATGAGACTACCTACTGCTTTGAAGCAAAGGTATCCTACTCATACGTTCTTTTGCTCGAGAGTTTTTTGGTGATTGCTCTTAGAAAGATGAACTCCATGCGAAGGATAAAGTTCCTTCTTGGAAATTTTTATCTTGAACCTAGCTAGAATTTTATCTATATATAAAGTTTGAGATACTGCCAACACCTTATTCTTCTAGTCTCGTAGAAGTTTGATTCCAAGAATATAGTTGGCTTCTCCCAAATCTTTCATATCAAATTGCTTTTGCAGCCATCCTCTTACACTTGATAACACCTCTATGTTGTTTTCGATTAGTAAAATGTCATCTACGTAAAGGACTAGGAAAACTACTTTTGTACCTTGGATCCTTTTGTAAACACAAGGTTCATCAGGACTTTTCTCAAAACCATATAAAGTTATGGCTTGATCAAACCTAATGTTCCATGTTCCGGATGCTTGCTTTAGTCCGTAATGGACCTTTGCAACTTACATACCATGTGTGTTCTTGCCCTCGCTATGAACCCTTACGGTTCTTTGCATGTAGATGTCCTTTCCTAAGCGCCATTTAAAAATGTTGTTTTGACATCCATTTGGCAAATCTCATAATCTAGACTTGCATTCTGATTTAAAAAGAATCGGGATGGATTTAAGCGTAGGCTGCTGTGAAAAGGTTTCTTCATAATCTATCCTCTTTTGGGTATAAACTTTTGCCGCGATATAGTTTTGAAGGTTTCTACCTTCCCATGCAGTTGTCTTTTTCTCTTGTAGATCCGCACCCTATAGGTTTACCCCTTTGGGTGCCTCTATAGAACTATCTTGAGTTAGAATACATGGACTCCGTCATGATCCATGGCTTTGAATACTCCTGTGCATCAACATCCTCGATGCTTCTTTGTAATTTCTGGGATCCTCTTAGCTATCAATGGATTTATAGCTTAGTACGATTCGCCCGACAAAGAGATATGCGTGGCTTCTGTCGTTCTCCCACTATGCCGAAGCTCCACTGGTTTTTGTGGTTCTACAGGAAGATCCTCTTGATCATTTTGAATTTGATTTTGGTTGTTCTGGTTCCACTTGTATATCTACCTATTGTTCTACTATTGGTTCCCACCATTGCTTGTTCACCTTTAGTATATTTTCATTTTCCCTCACCCAAACACGCCAAATAATGGCACAATAGAATAGTCAGTCGTTTAAGGCGATTCTTGAGCTAGTCGAGATCTCGAAAAGTACCTTACTCTTGGGCTTGAAATTGTTTACATAGTCTTCCTCGAATAATTTTGCATTAGTGCTCACTCTAACTTTCTTCTCTGCGGAACTATAAAAAAGTCCACTTCTCGTTCCTTTAGGGTATCCAATAAACAAACATACTTGATCTGAGATTCCAACTTATGGTTCCTTTCTCAAGACATGTGCGAAGCACCCCAGTCTGAAATATGGTTTAAACTAGGCTTGCGCGTTCCATAGTCGATGGGTGTCTTGAAATCGACAGGAATCCAAGTTCAATAAGTATGCAGCAGTCTCTAAGGCATATCCCCAAAACGATATAGGTAAAGATGAATAACTAAGCATCGATCTCACCATGTCTAGGAGAGTTCTATTTCTCCTTTATGCAACTCCATTTTGCTGAGGTGTTCGGGCTGATAGTTGTGAAACTATCCCCTCTTGAGTTACGTAAAACTTAAACTCTCTAGATAGGTATTCACCACCTCGATCAGATCGAAGCTGTTTGATATGGACACCTAATTGTTCTGCCTCAGCCTTATATTCTAGAAATTTATCAAAAGTTTCAGACTTTTGGCGGCGTCGATGTAAAAACCATATGTTGAGTAGTAAATGCAGCTAACTTGATGACAAATTACTCATACCTCGAAGCAGGCACGCATTGGTCCGCATACATCGGTATGCACCAATTCTAGCGATTTGGTTGCGTGATATCCTTTGGCCTTGAAGGGCTTCTTGGTCATTTACCTTCTAGCAGGATTCACATATTGGTATAGGATTCGAATGCTGAGATTTAAAATCCCACTTTTCACCTAACCATGTATCCTATTAGGATTAATATGACCCTAATCGCAAATGCACCAAAGAGTAAGTTTCATTTAAACTTTCCTTTTCTTGGCAAAGGTGATTATGTTTTCAACAATTTCAATAGCATTTATATCATAGAATGAGGACTTAAAAAATAAAGATTATTCATAAGATCACCGGAACAAATAAAAGAAGATTTACTTCTTATTGAAATTGAGGAATTAAATTGTATTGTCAAACCTTGTTCAACTAAACAACTGACAGAAACCAAATTCCTCTTGAAATCTGGAGCAAATAAACAATCTTCTAAACATAAAGTCCTATTATTCTAAAAAATTAAAACAACTGGTCCTATGGCCTTTACAGGATTAGCTCCCAGTTCCCAGTTTCAAGTATCTTTGTCCTTGCTTGATAGGCGTGCTATGTTTGAACCACTTTTAGAGTAACAAAACATGAATTAGTGGCTCCCCAGATCAATGATCCATTTATCATTAAAATTCTCCACTAAACAAGCCTTAACAAGTAAATCACCCGTACGGCTTTTTGAAGGTAGCCTTTAGGCAATTCATTTCCGATGTCCTTTAAATCGCGCGGGGCGCTTGCTCGACTTAACATTGCGTCGATTTGATGGCGGTATCCTTACCTTCTTTTTCTTGTTCTTGTTTCTATGGGTTTCCTTTAGGTTTAACGAACCCTGGCCGTCAATCTTGCTGGCTCTTTGAGATCGCATTGGCCTCTCAAGCTCATGCATCAGGTGAGCGGAGTTAGATCATCTTCTTCATGTGTAGTGACTTTGAAGCCGGTGTTGAAATGTTTGAGCGGTGATTGCAGATGAGATCTATCTTCATCTCCTTTTGATTTGCCCCCATCACGCCGCTCGTTGATGAAGTATTGCAGTAATGATCCTTCACCGCCCACCGGTCGTAGGTGTGTTAATCAAATTAGTGATAACGGCTTGTCTCTCGAAGCGTACTTTTGCAAACATCGCCGAGAGTGCGGGCGTTTACACTCCACTGTCGAGGTGTTGACTCACTGCCTCAATGACCCACAACAACGCGAGAATATAACATCGAAGTGAAGTGTTTGCATTCTCCCAGTCGCATGTTACATTTTGTTATATCACATTAGCAAGCTTACGGGATAGGCGCTTAGGGTATCCAAGACGAAACTTGATTTTCTCATAATCAGAGCGATGTATAAGTTTGTTTTCAATCTTCAAAGTTATTTCCATCCAATGTTTTTGATTCAAAATCATAGCTAGAGGGTTGAAGATGCCCATTTTACGAGAAAAAAATTTATACATTATTGCACACTAATATTAACTTCATTATATTATACAATAAACATATATTTAGTAAATCAAAACAAAATATATTTGTTGTTTATTGTGAACAATGATTTAGTTTCTAATAAATGCTCACGGTGGGTAAGACATTTATGACAAACTAAAACTTGATCATAAAATGAATAGTAACTCCATCTAAGTCGGGTCCGAAAAAAAAATTGGGGGTCAAGCAACGGTTCTTACATCCCAATCTTCTTAGATAGAACCTTCTAGATAATATACTTTCATTTCAATCATTGTTCATATGACCCTTAATAATATTATTAGAGTCTCGTTGGGATTTAAGCAAAATTATATTGGTTTTTAATCCTTGTTTAATTTTAAAATTCTCTTAATCTCTAAGAGTTGTCGATTGGTGGATGAATTCAATCTAATTAAAATTTTCAAAATTATTTGGAGTCCCCGATCTAATAAACCCGATCATGATTATCCGATGGGGCTTCACATGACCATTTTATTATTTGGACCCACAAAAATTAAAGGATTTTATCATTGTTTAATTTTAAAATTCTCTTAATCTCTAAGAGTTACCGGTGGTGGACCGGTCAATCTAATTAAGATTTTAAAATTATTTAGGTCCAATCCAATAAAACCCGATCATGATTATCCGATGAGGCTTTACACTGACCATTTATTATTTGAATTACAAAAATTAAGGATTTTCATAATTATATATATCTAGATTTAAAAAAAATCAAAATTTTAATTATGCACATGTATAGCATTGATGCAAGATAATGACACCACCTAGTCTATATGTCATGTTATCACAACTAAAACATGTTACCAAATATAATTTAATCATCCATGAATAAAAAAATAATATATGAATAAATATAAAAGCCCAGATCCATGGTTTTCCTAAGAAAAGAAAAAAATTCCTGACCGATGCTGCCAGGCCGCGGTGACAATCGAGTCCAGCTTTGGTCCAGCCCGTCCATTTGGGTTCAATTTACCTGGGCTTGGAGGCCCAATTGAAGAGATTTGAGTTAAAACCCAAATCTCCTAAACACCTGGCTGTAAGCTCCCTAGCCGTCAAGAAGCCTCATTAGTTTTCTTCTTCTTCTAGCAACCTGTTCTTCATTAGTCTTCAAAATTTTACAAAAAATAATCCTATACCTTAATAAAAGGGTGCACAAGAATTCTAAATGATGGAAAAAATAAATCAAGAAGGAAACCTAATCTTATGATTAGCCCCCTTGTTACAAACCGATGATACATAGAAAACTCTACCATGGATTGAAGGGCAAACCACAATTATTCAGTAACCATCCATGAACAAAAAATCATATCAAACATGCAAACATGCGAATCTACAAATATAGAAAACCTAGGTGCCATATTGCTAATCAAACACCAAAATACATGAAATTGTTTAGATCAAATTGAAAATTTAATCACCTGCGAAGGCTTTGACACCAATTGTAGGAATAATCAGCGGAAGCAAGAATCATCATGTGATTTAGAATATTCAATTTAATTGCTAATCTAATATAACCAGTTAGATCGTACCTTGTGAATTTGCAGAGAAGTATGCACACAAGAACCACAGATCTTCCAAACTATCCTCCAGGTGATGGAGCAGCGTGTGGGCGCTTGAATCACTAAGAAAGGATTGCTTTTTCTCTGGCTATTCTCCTCTTGATTCAGATTAGGATCTATTTAGATCACAGGGTTGTATTATCTTCTTATTTATAGAGTACAAACCCTAGAATACTTAATAGCCCTTTGGGCCTCCACACCTTAGGGCCCAAGCCCATGTGTGAACCCATTTAGTGTTTTAAACAACTTGGACTTGCTTGTATAGCAAAAATCCAACACTTAAAACCATAATAATCCTAAGAACTACATTAACTAATATCCACACAAGCATGAGTTCACAAACCATCATAAAATATATATAAACCAAGCATCAACTTCAAGCAATCAACCCTAGAGGATGTTTAGTTACTCATTGCAATCAAGTAATCCAACAAAATCATATTTGAGATAAATATAATACTGAAAGATTAACAAATAGAGTAGAGTTTAGAGATAGAAAACAAATGAAATGTGAAAATCGTCTCAACTCTACACCACTGTTGCAAGAGCTCCTCTAATGAGCTAGATCTTCAATATCAACTCCAAATCCAAATAAGAAATTAACATAATCACAAACCCTAAATGGTTCAAGAAGAAATGAGAAGAAACCCTAAAAGGGTGTTCCCTCTCCAAAACTGAAACACTAACCAAGTTTATAATACATATATTTAAAGGAAATGGAAAATGGGCCAAAATCGTTTTTGCTCCCGGCAGAGCATTCTTTGTCGAGTAGCGGGGAATCCCATCGCAGCAGCGAAAGCCATGTCTTCAGTTGGCCTTGTCTTCCTTAGCCCTGAAGCTGAGATAGCTTTACTTGGCGAACCTAAGACCTCCTCTTTCTTCGGTCAAGGCGAAACTGTCTCTTCGCCTCTGCGAACCAGTGCTTCTAAGCAGGTTTTGCTTTATTGCCATCTTCTTTGCTTGTTTTACTTTATATTCCTGTAAAACATAAGCAAATGGGGGATTAGTGTAATCTTTAGGAATATAGATGTGTGAATCTAAATTTGAGTTACAAAAAATACATACAAAACACTCTATAAAATGCTAATAAGATCCAGCGCTTTATCACTAGCTCGGTTGGTAGAAACGTTGAAGTTAAAAAAGGCGAGGACATCCCGGGAATGGGAGGGGACAAGTTCGAGTGTCAGTGGGAACAATTTACTATATTATAACAAAGTGTTTAATTGTAAAAAAAAAAAGCAATAAATTGTAATAAATAACCGTCAATGGGTGTATAAAAATAACTTACACAACACTCAATTATCAATAAGCTTAGGCTCCTTTGGAACACATGACAAATATTATATGTCATGCCTCAAAAAAGTGGATAATTGCTTTTTATGTAATTTCAAATCAATTTTTTAATAAGACATAGCTCATGAAAATATTCATTTAATGTAGTATCAAAAGTACATTTAGTAGCCATTGAGGCCTGACTCAAACGGTAAAGGGGGTGGGTGTACGGGAGGTCCTAGGATCAAATCCTTATGAGAACATAATACTATAGAATTATAATGCAAAGTGAATAAATGTCAAAAAAAAAAAAAGTACTCTTAGTAATTTCACAAATACAAGCATTATCCAATCTTCAATCAAAGGGAAACATTTTCTCTATCTTCAATAATAAACTCCAGAACATATTGTTTATCTTGTTCTATTGATTCAAATGCTTTTTGAAAATATGTTAGAGCCCATATTAAATTTGGCCAGGTCCACTTCTGCAATGCCAAATTCAATAGATCGATGCCAATTTCTAAGATGCCAAATTAAATGGGTTCAAACCTATTTTTTGTAAAATTAGCTTTTTAAAGCCCAAGCCTATGAAGTTAATAGAGGAGAATTCCTTTGGAGACAAAGTCAAACTACAAAGTGCAAGTAGCAAGTTTTCCAGAAATAGAGTTAAGCGAAAAATAGAGCATGTACATGGGCAAAAAGTGGGAACATGACAAGATGAAGAAAATTATGAACCAAGTCTCCATGATGGAGAATATGGGCAGTAAATCATAGGAAACAACTATAAAAGGAGAGGGAAGACACATGAAGAAGGAATGACAACCAATCAAACAACAACCGTGAATCAAGTTTTAGCCTTCCAACAAATTCTAGTTTTCTAAGCAATTTAGCAATTTTAGCATTTTTGTTTTCAAGTTGTAGTCTAGCTTTCTTCTATTTTTGTCATCACTTTGTCAATTCAGTTTTCCTATTGTGGTTTCTAAATCCTTCAATTTATTCTATTCAATTTACTTATTGTGGCATTATTCACTTGATTTGAGGCCTCTCAAGGCAAACTACTTTGTTATTAAAGACGAATTTTTCGGCGCGATTTTAGTTTGGAAACTCTTTGATTTCTTGACACGTACGTGTATTTTAGTTTGTTTGATAAGAGAGACAAATTTTCTTTTTTTTTAAAAAACTCTAAAACCCTTGTTCTCCAACGAAAAAATCAAGAGATACCCTTTTCATTTTGGGAACTCTAAGCCCTTCTTCTCAAGCAGAAAATCAAAGGAAGCGGCATTTCATTTTTATAACTTTAAAACCCTTGTTCTCCAATGAAAAAGTCTTTAAAAAAAAAAAAAAAAAAATTGAGGCTGATTCTTACCAAAGCTTTACCGGAGCTTTCCTTCTTGGTATGTAGATCTTGGACTCTCCCGCTCTACTCGATCTTTTTGCCTCGTCTACCCAGCAGCATCATAGGCAACTTCTCATTGCTTTATTTGATGGACTTGAAGATATTGCTTTGGAGAATACAGGTTAGGTCATGCTAGTTTATCTCTTTTTGCTAGGTGGCCAAAAGTCGACCATTGCTTGAGGACTTTCTATTGAGATACTTGATTTTTTGTGCTTAGATTGTTGATGGAAATTCACTTGACATTTCACAGGCACACTCACAAGCATAACATTGCATTAGTGGACCAAGGTGGCTCTAGGCCTACCTTTAGATGTGATGAACTTGTGTGTACTGCTTACGGATTCATTGAACACTAGCACACGTGCAATTACAGTTATGACACTGCATTAGTGGACCAAGGTGGCTCTAAGCCTACCTTTGGAAGTGTGTTTGCGTGTGTATGATGATATACTACATCTATCAGGTACTGCTCTGGAGAAATTGATGAAACAGTGGCTAAAAGCCTACTATTATCTCACGAATATATATATATATATATATATATATATATATATATATATATATATATATGTAATAACTATGCTTATGTATGTATGTATGTATATATATATTGACTGTTGTGTGTTGGGGAAAAACTTGCATGCTTGAGAACTGTGGCTAAGAAGTTTGGTTTGATTCAAAACTATGATAGAAACATATGTTCTCTCTTCGTTGCGGCGAACAACATCTTCGCTGTGGAAAACCTCTTCGCTATGGCGAACAGCAGCTTCGCCGTGGCAAGCCCGAGAATGGTCTTTCAATCCCACAGCTTCCTCTTCGACTGCGGCGAGCTGTGATCTTCGATGTAGCGAGGGCTTGCTTCATTGTGAACCCAGAGATGGTTTTTCATCTAGTTTCCTCTTCACCGCGGCGAGCAACAACCTTTGGCCGTGGCGAACCTCTTCGCAGCGGCGAAGGGCTTAACCATTTGCGGTGAACTGAAAGGCTTCTTTTCTTTGTAGCTTGATTTTTTCTATTTACGCGAGAATAACCTATCACTTGGTGTAATGATGCAACAAGTCCAATTCTTTATAGAAATCTTGCATTTGAATGTATAGTTCTTATAATGCCCACTTTCCTTGACTCGATTCATCATAGGGTTTATTTTCCTCCCGCCATTGGTGTTCCTTCTCCCGAACTTGTCTAGGTGCTTTGTTTAGGAAAATGTATATTCCCGGTGGCCTAGAGGCCTACACTTTTTCACTAGGATATTTCCCTCCTGACCTAATCTTGAGATAGTCAAAAGTCTTCCTTGAGAATCCTAGAATCTTGAAGAAGTTTGTTTGAGGTGAAATTGGCCAAAGTCAACTTTACTACCTCAAATCCTATCTTAGAACTGCAATCCATATCTATTTCTCCAATGACCTTAATAATCTTAGGACCTATCTAGAGAGGGAACAAGAACACCCTTGGAGAAATCAATGTGTTGATGAATGCAATGGCCAAGAAGCCACTTTATCACTAAGTCATCCCATATTTCTCCAGGTTTAAAGTAGTCAAGGAACTCACCTTTGGAGAATTGATAACAAAACAAGTCCATTCTTAGGGAAAAAACTTTATTTAGGATCAATAGAGGTCATAAAGCCTACTTTAACCTTCCAATCAAAGATTTGTATCTACTTCCCCAGGTTTAAAGTGGTCATGGGACCTACTTTATTTATTCATAAAAAAATTGAGGGTATAACAAGTATGACATTGAGGAATACAAAAAGTTTGAGTAATTAATTGTGAAATAGCTTACTTTATCACCCAAAGTAACTACTAAGAATAGTTTCCCCAATACAAAATGGTCAATGAGACCTATTTTTGCTTGTTATTCCTTCATTCCTCATCTTAGTTTTTCTTAGCAGTATCCAACATTTCCCATATTGTGGGAAAGTATTGCTTGAGGTACTTCCCATTGATGAACTTTTTGTGTAGCTCTCCTTTAAGGCATGATAGCTAGTAGGAATTTCCGGGCAGTACTTGGTGAACCTTGAATGGTCCCTCCCAGTATGGAGACCATTTCCCCAATTCTTTGTCTTTAGCACCAATGGGCAGCACCACCTTCCAAATGAGCTCCCCTTCTTCAAAATTATTTCTTCTGACTCGCTTGTTGTAGGCCTTAGCTATCTCCCTTTTCTGGATCATGATGTGGTCAAGCGCTTATAATATTTTCCCATCCAATGCCTTGGGTTCCATCATCATGACCTCACTGTATTCTTGAGGATTAAGGCCATTATGTCTAGACACTCTTAGATAAGGAACTACCACCTCTATTGGAAGCACTACATCCTATCCATATGTTAGAGAGTAAGGACTTACCTTTGTGAATCTCTTTTAGATTCTATAAGCCTATAAGGTCTCAAATAAAATTATGTGTCAATCTCTAGGATTGTCCTCTAGCATCTTCTCCAGGATGTTTATCAACACCTTATTAGAAGCTTCTGCTTGTCCTTTGCTTAGGCATAAAAGGGAGTATATCTGATGAGTTGAATGCCATAGTCCTTGGCAAAAATAAGTATCTCCATCCCCAGTGAAACACTGGTGCCTTGGTGATTGCCAATGGTTGAAATTCAAATCTATGAATAGTCTGTTCCTTGATGAATTGGATCACATCCTTACCTTTGCTTTTGGGACTACCTCTACCATTTGGTGAAATGGTTGTGTAGCATACGAAAACTCTGCTATGATTTATAACATGTTCGGGGTGTAAAATAAATTAATTAATTTTTATGGTGTTTAAATGGCTAAAAGCAATGGTAGCCGAAAATTTTACACAAGAGCGATAAATTTGGTAAAAAGGTCAAATGAGGACCTAAAGGTTATAAATGAGTAATGTAAGTGCCAAAGTATAAATGAAATGAAATGAAGTGAAATGATGCTTTAAAATAAGAAAAATGAGAAAAAGTCAATTAATGTGCTAGCCAAACATGACATTACACATGACATGAGAATAAAGACCAAAGTGGTCTATGGAATGCCCATTTGGGCATTCACGTTTTTGAGAGGAGCAAGGGGAGAAGGAGCTAGGGCTTGGGAGAAGAAGGTATTTTTGGTGTGCTTATCTTCATTCTTGGTCTATCTTTGTTGAATGAAGGAAGAGAAGATTTGAAGGAAATTTAGGTAAGAAAGAAGCTAACCCTAACTTTCATAACATGATTTTGGATTTGAGGAAAAAAACCTAACCTTATGCTTGTTGATTTTGATTGGTTGTAGATCCAATTTTGGAGTTGTTTTTTGGGTTAATTTTCAAAGTGCTTTTGGTTTTTAGGATTAGTTTAAGGAATTTTTTGTATAAAGGAAATGAAGAAGTTTCAAAGGAGTTGCTGTTAAAAAAAATTTCAAGATTAAGTTATAATCATCCACATTGAGTGATTCCAATTGGTAAATAACCATAAGAGGTAGAGCTACAAATTTATAGAAGGGATAAGGAGCCAATTGTAGCTCTAAGGCTCATGAATATGGGCTTAAATGTGAGTTTTGGGTAGCTGATGGGAATGCTCTATTTTGGGTGTAGTTGTGGTATTTTGGCCGTAAGTTGAGTTTCACTCATCCAAATTGAGTGATTAAAAATTATGGATAAACTAGAATTCTAGGGGAATAATTTACTTGAAGGAAGTGTATGAAATTTGTAACCTCAAAGTGACCAAAAATCCGTCAAAGTGGAGCTATGTGCAAGAACAATCTGATTATGTTTTTCAAATTAGAATAGTTTGGATGTAAAATGCAATAACTTGAGTTTTGATGATTCAAATTGGAGAAGAAACCTTAGAACCATAGGTTAAAATGAGTAGAAGGAACTATTACCAATTTATGGAGTTAAGACCCTGAGTGAGAATAACGATGGGTAACCGGTATTTGGGCATATCGACCGGTTGGCATTAAAAAATCTTAACAAGGTTGGTGATCCAATGAGATGATTCCAATTCATATTGAAAATAGTCTCATAGAGCTATCATTTTCTTGAAGGATTCTTCAGAAAAATATGGCTCATGTGTCCCCATAAATTTTTTCAAGTGAAGGTGTATTGGGTAGACATCAACCATAACCAAAAATCCTAGAATGCACAACTGATTTTTTTTTCTTGGGTTGTTCTTTGATAGTGAGATATTTGTGATGGATTAGGGGTTGGTGACGAGCAAGTTTGACCTAAGAATGGGATTCCAAGAATAGGAATCGAAGAGCGACAACCTTTTTGGTTATTGCTTGCTTCCTTCTTGTTTCGAGTTTGTGTTTTGTTTGGCAAAATAAATCTAAAAGGTTTATATGAATATGCATGTGTGCTCACGTTTTGAGCCATAAATGAATTGGTTTTATTTCTCCACTTCTCTCTCTATTTCTAAAATGTTTGAAGGATTATGAAATAATTGGATTTATTGAAATGGTGCGATAAATTGCATATTGATTTGTTTTAAGTGGTTGATACAGCGATATGAAATGAATTGCACATGAAAAATTACATGAGTATTAGAAACCAAGTATTTGGATATAAATGTATATACACTATTTTAAATTGCTATGAATGATTTGAGCACCCTTAATAGAATGTTAACTGTTAAATTCGAGTTAAGGATAGATTTGTATACCAATAAGGGTGAATCGCGATTACTCGCGAGCAGTAATGATGTGTCACTCTGATCGTAGCCAGTAAAGACGGTATCGGTAGTGTTCACAAAATGATTTTAATGTCGGTCGACCCGATTAGGGTATCTTGTGTTATAAAACTTTTTATCTGGGCTTGCGGCCCGACGGGACCGTGCCGGTGATTCGTTATCTTGTGCACTTAAAGCTTAGGTTAAATTTGCTTAAGAATAAAATATAGTGAAAAGAAAATTGTAAATGCATGGTTGTGTTTGAATAATTTATTGCATATGGGCGCATGATTGAAAATGACCCGATAATTGTAATTTGAATATATCACGAGAAATGAAAATATACATATATGTATTATCTTGCATTGATATTAAAAATATCTGAAGGCATTGATTTTGAAAAATGCGCAGTTGCCAAGCGAAATAAAGAGAGAATTGTATTGAACCACTAGGCATGAAAATGCTTAGCGCGTTGTTTTATCATCGCGCAGGTACCAAGTGAACATGTACGAAAGGAAAAAACCGCAGCAATTTAGAGTCAACGTCAAGGCCTCCACGAAAGTTGAGTAAAGCTTCGACCACATTCATGAAATATATTTGACACTATTTGTACAAACTCTGATTTTGTTTTGTAAATATTTGAAATCGGCTTATAATGTCATAATGTATAAAGGTGGTAAATGGACCAAATTGGCATATAATGACGTATTTAATGGAAAATGTGTATTGAAAACAAAATGATGAGCCCACACTAAGTTGGTGACATATAAATATATTTTCATAAAAATAAATATCCTTTAAAATGAGCATTGAAATGTATTTCTTGACAAAAAGAAAAAAATTGGATTCGAAAATAGGATTGCGTCCCGGATCCGGTTCGGCCTCAGGGTCTGGTACGGGGGCGCGAGCCAGTACAAGTTGTTAAGACCATTACATATGATGATGAGTGTGTTATGCGTGCGAGTTTTGAGCATTGATACCAGAACTAAATAAGTCCCGCAATGATGGCGCGAAAACTTGTTAAGACCGTATGTACTAGCCGGAAATCTTCAACATAGCGACTAGAGGCTAATGTCTAATCCACGGCAATGGCGCCAAAAACTTGTTAAGATAAAAAATATAGAATATGTGTCTGCCTTGTATGAGAATGCTTCGTTTGAAAATTTGTGTGGTCTTAGATCACTTTGCAAAGTATAGGTTATCTGAGTAATAAAAGTGGATTTAAGTCTAGATATTGTTCCCACGAGGATTGATGAAAAATCTAAAATCAATTACCCCATCTACTCAAGATCCTTACTATTTGAATTCCAAAATTAAAAGTGATTCGATTTAAAACCTCCAGGAAAAATAAAATTCTATAATTATATATAAAAAAATTCAAAATATTTGGATTGGAAAATTCATTGGGTAAGTGAACACTGGGAAATAGATTAGTGTATAATTATAAATTTCTGCATCATTTTATAACATAGTTCAACCATCAGTTTTAAATCCGAACTTGTCAAAGATGCAAAGTAGTATAGTTTGGATTTCTCCATACACCATACATTTCACTAATTAGAGATCCATATTCCTTTCGGAAACATGAGTCTAATTAGTTACTTGTAGAATATAATCCTCTTCACAAGATCGGTGCTTTTCCTTTTGACCTTCACACACGAATCTTAGAACTGAAAAATTCTTACCCCTATAGACGGGATAATGCAAGCCTTCTCAATTGGTGGTATCTCATCCATCGAATGCAATAAAATTCTGTTGTGATTAGATCTGCGCTAAAGCAGAATCGAATCCTTTCATCGAAGGAGGAAACCTTTGATCAATTAAATTGATACATCATCCAACTATCCTCACACCATGAGTAAATTAGTGATTTATCGAAGTAATCCTTCAAAGTTCATTAGTTCCTTCATATTAGTCTATCATACCCCCAAGTAACTGCTCCATACTCTTAGCATTCTCCATATTTGTGTCCTTTCGAGAGAGGCCTCCTGGAAATCCTTAGAAGATCCTGAGTCATCTTAGATTACAGATTCTTAATATTGAACAATTGATTTCTTGCACAACACCAATTAAATAAATTCAAGATTTCTAACTATGACGTTCTTTCAAATTGTGCAAGAAACAATAATTAACATTGATCAATTCCTAGAGGGAGCTTAGTCTTTCAAAACTGGATCGCAAATGACAGTGACTAACTGATTAAGAATATTCACTGAAATTGCAAACGAATTGAAATGAATGAACTACAGAAAATTTCCAAGTTCTATTCAAATCAAACAGTAATGAAAACTAAAATTTTACAATGAACCCAGCTCAAAACTTTGCACCAGTTAACTGTTCAATCTTAAGAACAACTAACTAAAATGCTAACTAAAAACTAATTGACAAAAAGAAAAATAAAGAAAAATAATATACAAAGGAGTTTCGGCTACCCCGGAAGTTCGGGTTTGGCGTGCCTATAATGCCCTAGATACTTCTATTTATAGATTTTCAAATAATGGGTCGCACTTCAAGGCTGAAATTGTGGATCCCCCAAAATCTGGCCCAGTAGGTTGCTTTGTCATGACATAGAAAATTATGTCGCGACATAGTCGTCATCTTTATTCTCTAGCTTTTGTCGTTGCTTGTAGTTTTCTGTCGCGACATAGTTTCATGCTTTCTTCTTGGATTCTGTCACGACAGACTTTGAAAATGTCGCGACATAGTTTTGTTGAAGCTCAATAGTAATTGTAGCGACATGAGTGTCTTGTGTCGTGACATAAAAGCTTTGTTGCAACAAAGTTTCATTCTTTGTTGCTCTTGAAAAATGTCGCGACATGAATTTTCTTTGTCATGACAAAACCTTTACCTTTGCTCACGACATGTCATGACGCAATTTTGAAATGTTGCAACATAAAATACTATTTGCTCACGATTAACCATGACAATATTTTGTTCTCTTCTCTTCAACTTATGTTGCGATATAGTTTTCCGTTGTCGCGACAGATATTTTTGCCTTTAGCTATTCATCTATGTTGCAACAAAAATTTCTATGTTGCGACATAAATATCTGTGTTGCGACATTTTTTATGTGGTTCTTCTCAACCTTTATCGTGATAATATTTTATTTTGTTGCGACGAGAGTTCTTCACAGTTGCATGTTGTTGTTGTTGCGACATAAAATTTCTATGTCGCGACATAGTCTTGTTTTCTTGTACTGCTAAATCTAAACTCTATGTCGCGACAGACATTGAGAATGTCATGACATATTTCTTTCCTTGATCTTTGTCGCTAGCTGAACTGTTTGTTGACTTGCCTCATTGCTCTTCCATTTTCTGTTGCGACATAATTTTCTTTAGTCGAGATAGAAATCTTTCACACTGCAGCTCTTTATGTTGCGACATAAATTTGATTGTTGAGACAAAACTCTACTGCCATTTGCTTGATCATTGTCGTGACAGAGCAAAATAATATTGCGACATTCTTCTTCAAGAACTTCTCAATCAATGTCGCGACACAAAAATCCATTGTCGCGACAAAGTTTTGTCTTCTGATAACCATTATGTTGCAACATTTATTTCTTTGTCGCAACATTTATCATTCAATCCCTCTCATTTTGTGTCGCGACAAAATTTTGCTATGTCGCGACATTCTTCACTTCTAGCTTGAGTTCATCTTATATTCTTTGTTGCGACATATTCTTGCTTGTTGTGAAATAGCTTCTACTGGTTCTATTGAGATTATGTCGCGACATTTCTGCCTTAGCCAAAATTTCTACTTTTCTTGTTGGAATTGTTTATTTTTCATTCAAAACTTGCAAAATACAAAGTTGGTGAATCTTCCATAATTCTGCATTCAAATAAATCATAAACTTCTAAAAATATGCTAGAAAAATGGATTAAAATAGATGGGTGGGGACTCATCGAGTAGTTTGTAGAAAGTAAAAATTTGAAGTTGTGTCCCTTTGATATGATTGGGTAAATTTTCCTAATTAAGTTTATGGCCCATCTTCTGAAAGGCCACGGTTTCACAATTGAGTGGAGTTCCACAGCAGGTATTTGATTACTACCTAAAAAGTGCTATTTTACATCCTTATTAATATAGGTTTTGAGCACTTTTTGTGTACTAATTAGCTTAATTAACCCAATTGGCATGTTAAGGACATAGCAAAGCTACTAATCAAAATTTGTGGCAAGTTTTGTTTGTTTTGCGGAGCTTTTATACCATAGATAGAGATTACTGCTCAGCCATGGAGAATCCAAGTTCAACTCATAGTTTGCAAATCCAAAAACCCGGAAGAAAGAAGCGAAAGCATTGAAATTACCATGACTTGTAAAATTCGCGGTGTGAATTTTAACTGCGAATTGCCCTTCCTGCGACCTTTGTTCATACTACTTTTTGACTTTTTGACTTTTGTTCCTTCTTTCTTCCCATTTTGTCCTTGTAATAGTTTACTGCTTTTGTTTACTTTTGTAATTTTGCTTGGCTAGGGCAATATATAAGCTCCTGCTGCACTGTAACTAGAGACCTTTTGCTCATTAATAAAACTTTTTGGGCGGGAAGCTTTCAGCAGCTCTCGTTCTTTTTCATTTTCTCTTTTTCCCTCACTTTCTCTCCCTTTCTCACTAGCCAAACACCCTCCGAGGATGACAACTCGGAGGATGAGTGGCTAGAAACCCTTCCTCCTTAGAGAGAGAAGGGCTGTGGGTGCGGGATCCCGCAAGGCAACGAGGAGGTTTTCATGGACTTTCACGCAGAGTACTCAGCAGCGGAGTTTTGTATTTCCTTTGGGAAATCTAAGTTTAGATCCCTTATATTCACCTTGAATGACCTGTATTTGGTAATCTTTTAGGGTTTAGTGGATGCTTATTGCTAGATCCACTAAGATTCATTAGTTACCATCTATTAATCATTGGAAGGTGAGTCAAGGAGACTTGTTTTCCACTATTTGAGACCACTGTTGCTCAGTGAATACCATTTTTCAAGGGATAGTTATTAAGGGTTAGGTTTTATAGCTAAATGAAGAACCGGTTCGGGAGATGACTATATGTCATCCTCCCGGCCTTAGGAAAGGACCACGGAAACCATCGGTTGCCACCAGGAATCAGCCAGTGACCTAACACTTCAAGAAGTTCTATTTTACATTTTTACTTATTTTACTTTCAGTTTCCACCATCTAAACCCACTGTTTTTATGAAAATCCAAAATCCAAATTGAATTCACCATTTTGGCCTTCATTGTAAGTCATTTGTGCGAAGAAAACCCATCCTTGTGTTCGACCCTAGAGCCACTATATTGTAGTAGTCATGCTACGATAGTAGGAGGTGTTAGGTTTATAAATTTTGTTGATTTCGGACCACCTCCCATGCTACCATGAATCAGTATCCTCTGTATGATGCCATATTTTTTACACTACTGGCAACCCTTTGAGTAATTGATGCAATCACTTAGGATGGTTGGCTAAAAATAGTCATGTCTCCTAACCAGCCTTCGCATTTTTATCCCGACTTGATGGGCTCCATAGATCCCTTCATGAACTTGCTTCATCACTTCCATGTTGTCTAGGAAGGATATGCATCTAAGTAGTAACCCATCAAGTCCCTTTTCTATACAATTCCCCTTCCATTAGGACGAAGTTTTGTGATTGATCATTCACCCTATGGGGAACCTGCCTGTTAGGATCTTCTAAATACTCTATGATCTAAATTCTCCAGTCTCTTGCAACATTTGCATCTCTATTAATGACTTCTAATATGATTCCCCTTTCATAAATTGAGGGGTGATTCTTCTTTCCTATCACAACGAGCTTATGAGTTAATTCTTCGCTCATTTCACACTTAAGGCTACTTGTGCTAGCTCATCAGCCTCGATTAGATTCCTAGACATATATTCAAAATCCATCAGAATGAAAGAATCTAACAATTGAGTGGAAGTAGTATAATAAAGACCATGATAAGTTATTTGCATTTATATATTCCCTGCAGTAGTGCCAGTACTAATTGAGAGTCCCCAATAATATGTACCTCTTGTGCTCCAAGTTCCATCAAGATCTCTAAGCCAATCACTAAAGCCTCATATTCAGCTTGATTGTTGGTGCACTTGAAGGCCAAGTTGAAAGATAGGGTAGTCTTTATCCCTTTTGGTGAAATGATTACTATCCCAACTCGTTAGTTTCTGCGCTAGAGCCACCAAACTTATGAATCCATGGCTACCTTTCTACTTCATATATCCCCAATTCCACATCATTTTCTAGTTGGATTTCTAATGAAGGATGATCAGCTAGAAAGTTAGCTAAAGCTTGCCCCTTGACTGATTTATGTGAAAAATAGACCAAGGTGCATTCTTACAAAGCAAGGGACCATTTGCCGATTCGTCCAGTGATTAGGGGTCGGCTTAGCATGTATTTCATTAAGTCGGTTTGAGAGACCACATACACTTGAGACTTGATGAAGTAATATCTCAATTCGTTACATCTGAAGTATGATACTCCCAGCCTAACTTCTCAATGGGTGTATACCTTGTCTCTATTGAATTGAGGACTCTACTCAGATAGTAAACATCTTACCCATGGCCTTCAACATTATTTTGTGCCAGAAGTCATCCTATAGACTCTTTGCGGTGATGAATGGGAGTTTTTAGTGGCCGACCCTTGATGGTGGCATTAAAATAGGGGTTTAGAAGGTAACCTTTGATCCCATCAAAAATGACCCCAGTGTTGTTCTCCCATTTAAACTCTTCCACTTCTTTAAGCTTGATTAGGTTAGAGAATACCTTAGTCTTCCCTGTTAGATTCGAGATGAACCTCCTTAAATAGTTCACTTGACCCAAGAACTCCTTAAGTTCTTTCTTATTTTGAGGAGCCTTGGCTGAAATGATGGTCTTGGCTTTGTTTTGATTGACTTCCACTGTAACACCCCAAATCATGCCCTAACAGTTTTAGAACATGTTTAGGGTATAATAAAAGTAAAAGTATATTTCTCTAGAATAAAATAAACAAGAACCCGGAATTAATACAAAAGTTAAAGGTAAATTCATAATTTACCAATTCGGGACCCAAGGGTCATAATTTAATAAGTCCATATGCCAAAGTAGGAATATGCATAAGTTAAATTAAGAGTAATAGAGAGTTAGAGAGACAAGAGTAATAAGAAGATATTAAAATGAAACAAGGAGAAAAATATAAAAGACAAGTGGCTTGAAGGAAAGAGGGAGAAATTTCACTCCTTTGACCGGATAGTGGTACCAAAAGAGAGAAAAAAGTGAAATAAAAAGAAAAAGGAAAAAGAAATTAAAATAAAAAGGGGATAAGATCAAATAAGGATAAGACCAAACTAAATATCTCATTTTGGTCTTGGAGAAAGGGAGAGCAAAAACGGATAAGAGAGACGAGAAGAGAAGGGAAGAAGAAGAAGAAGAAGAGAAGAGAAGAGAAGAACGAAGGAAAGGAAAAAGAAGATCACAGGTATGGAACTATGAATATTTGTATGGAAGTCTAGTGTTTTTGTATGGATGCTATGGATTCTAGTATGGAACAGTATGGTATTTGTCTAGTTTTGGTATAGAAAGTATAGATACATGGTTTGGAACCCTCTATTTTGTGTTGTATGGTTTGAGTTTGGGGAAACTCCCTGAAAACTCATTTCTTGATAGGGTTGAGTTGAAGAGCTCTAAGGATCCTAATACCTGCTATGTGTTTTAGGGAAGATGCGGTTGCAATTTGAACCATGAAAAGTTCCCTATTTTGATCTCGCATTATCGGACCGCTAGAACTGATTTTTAGGTAGAGATAAAGGGAATTTAGCGTGCGAGTCAACTTTTGGTAAAAGTGTACCATGAAACGATCTGACCTCGGCGGTCACGGTTTGGCTAGGTTTGACTACGTGTGACCTCCCGACTTGGTCATGCTAGCCGTCGAACTGTTTCGGGTGTTTTTAGACTCTATGGAAAGACCATTGAGTCAAGAATCCATTCATGTTCTTGTGGAGAATAGTAGATTAGCTCAGCCAGGTCAGATCAGCTCGGCGGTCAGATGCGGCTCGGCGGGATTAGGTCGGCTTCGGTACGGGTTTGACTTCACGATGTGACCTCGACGCCGGAAGGTCATAGCCTAACCGTCCAGAACTCCAGTTTGGTGTTCTTGAACTCTATGGAAAGCCCATTGAGTCAAGATTCCATTCATATTCCTATGGAGGACAGTAGGTGAGATCGTCTAGGTCAGCTCAGCTCGGCCAGGTCAGGTCAGCTCGGCTAAGTCAGGTTAGCTCGGTTGGGTTTGACTACGTGTGACCTCCAACTTCGGAAGGTCATAACTTCTTTGTCCGAACTCCGTTTCGGGTGTTCTTGGACTCTATGGAAAGCCTATTAAGTCAAGAATCCATTAATGTACCTGTGGAGGATAGTAGATTAGCTCAGCTAGGTCAGATCAGCTAGGCCAGGTCAGGTCAACTCGGTCAAGTCAGGTCAGCTCGTCTGGGTTTGACTAAGTGTGACCTCCAACTTCGGAAGGTCATAACTTCTTTGTCCGAACTTCGTTTCGGGTGTTTTTAGACTATATGAAAAGACCATTGAGTCAGAATTTCATACATATTCTTATGGAGGACAGTAGGTGAACATAACCCTGCTGAAATATAGGTTTTTCCAGGTCAGCTCGGCTAGGATTGACTAGTCATGTGTGACCTCCAACTTCAGACGTCCATAAATTTTTTGCCCGAACTCCGTTTTGGGTGTTCTTGGACTCTATGGAAATCCCATTGAATCAAGAATCCATCCATATATATTTTGATAAAATTGGAACCCATATTAGGTCCAAAAATCATGAAAAATAGTAGGCTCTACTGGTAATATAGTAGGTTCTTGAAACATATAATTGTAGGACTGCCTAAGATCAGATATTGAATGACATAGCACCTCTGTTATGTGGGCAGACACATATAGTACTTCGATACTCTTTGATTAGTGCGACGACACTCTCTGATATTTCTTCGGCACATTTAGTATTTCGGTACTCTCTGATTAGTGTGACGACACTCTCTGTCGATTAGCCCGGCACTCTGCTTTTGTGCTCACGGCACCTCGGTATTATCTTAGTACCTCACGGGTACCTATTATGCTATGTCCTACTCATTTATTATTATTGGTCTAAGTAGTCAAACAGTTATATGATAAGGGATTGAATAAGAATAAGAATAAAGCAATGTAATATCGTTCTGCTCTAAAAGTACCTACGGGTACCTCTGTATAAGTATAAGTTCTGTAGTACCTATGGGTACCTCTGTATAAGTATAAGCTCTGTAGTACCTACGGGTACCTCTATACAAGTATAGGATTTGTAGTACCTACGGGTACCTCTGTACAAGTATAAGCTCCGTGGTATGTATAAGCTCGTGTGCAAGTATAAGCTCAGTAGTACAAGTATAAGCCCTAGTAGTCTGAGTATAAGCTGCGTAACTCCTACGGGAGATACGAACAGTATAAGATAGATAGAGTACAGAGTACGTGTATAAAGTACCTCCGTATAGGATATCAAGCTCGTAGCTCCTACGGGAGATGCAGGCAAGTATAAGATAGATGGAAGTCATAGTAGGTGTATAAATTGCCTCCGTAGGTATGGCTCATAACTCTTGGGGCTCGGGCATAAGTACTAAGTTTGCTATAAGTACAAATATGTATATAAGTTGGTTATATGTCTACTGTATGTGAATATTAATGCATGTGTATATGTATCATTCATAAGCATACATGGTAACCATAGTTATTCATGCATATAATGAGATATGAAAAATGTAAAGATACAAATAAATGATTGTACATATCACTTATGATTATCGGATGACCATTGTTATTTGGGAATATGAGATATGTACTGAACATAAAATACACATGGATTGTTTGCTTAGAACCTGGTAGAGGGATAGATGGGCATGCCTATTAGGGAAAAACAAGTCTCTGACATACGATCTGATTAGCTGGATTTGGGTCATTATAGCGCCTTCGGGCCCTTATAGATGGTCATTGTCTCGCACAATGATAACAACGCCTTCGGGTCCTTATAGATGGTCATTGTCTCGTACAATGACAACAGCGCCTTCGGGCCCTTATAGACCAACATTTCGTACGGTGAGTCCTGGCGCCTTTAGGCCGCATAGTTTCCTTTATCCACTTCTAAGGTTTATGTAGGCATGAAACATAAAACATATGACAAGTATATACAAATGATTCAAAAATGATGAAAGTACATGACATGACATGATATGAGAAACATAGCATTGCTATGTGATGATATGTAAACAGTGACAAGTACATGTTGATAAGAACAAAAAGAAAAATGTAAATGACCTGAAATGAAACATCATATAATAAGAAAGTATAAGATTGCATAAGCATGTATAAATTATATGTATGGAATATATATAAAGCGCTAATGTATATAATAAGTATAGAATATGACATAAGTATATGATATGTTATATGTATATGTAAATGTGTAAAGTGAGATGACTCTTATTAGTGGTCGTCCACGAGTTATTCCCACTAAGCGTAAAGCTTAGCACGGGTGTTTTCATCCGTGTAGGTACAGAAGAGGAAACCTGAGGACATGACAATCAACAGTCGAAGGCCACACATCACTAAGTGCCCACTGGAAGACCTTTTGGTCTAATGGATATGTATTTTTGTTTCTTTTGTAAACAATGTAAATATTGTAAATGTTGAATATTTCCACTTATTGAGCTTGTATATATTTTGTAATCCGCTGCTACAGAATATAATATAAGTTAAATGTTTGACATTATATGAATGAACAAGCTTAAAGTTTATAAGTTTATAAAAAAAAAAATATATGACACCTCACTTGACAGGTGTCTTAGGAGTTGGGGCATCCTGATTTGAGTGGTATCGAGGCGTCCGGATCGAGGTTGAACATGTCCGGGTCGGATCGGAGAAGGGGCGCTACATCCACTCCTCTTTGGTGAACTAGAAACCCTAGAAAATTTCTGACTTGAACTACAAAAGCACATTTGAGTTGATTGAGTTTCAGTTGATGAAGTATCATCCTTTCAAAACTTTTCCTTAAATGATTCACATGTTTTGTGGCCTTCTTAGATTTAACCACAATATCATCGATATAAATCTCCATGTGATGGCCTAACATATCATGAAAGATGGCATTCATAGCCCTTTGGTAAGTTACACTAGCATTCTTCAAACCAACAGGCATGACCAACCATTCAAACGTTCCTAAGGAACCAGGACATCTGAAGGCGGTCTTAGATATATCATCAACAATTATTAAGATTTGGTTATACCTAGAGAAACCGTCCATGAAGGACAATAATTCATTATTTGCAGTAGAATTAACTAACGGTTAAATTTAGAAGGGGTTTTAGGGTGACATCTCATGTGACGGTGGAAAACAAAAAAAATCTGTAAAAACCCTCCCAAGGATCCATTGGGTTATCAAATCCGGTTCAAAACCATAGAGAAGGGCACGAGATTTCCTTGTGTTGGTTTCAAAAACCGATCTACTAGTAGAGGCAGCGAAGATCGAAGCGATCCAAGTCCTAGGTTCGCCTCTAACGATATCCACACGAAGAGTGGAGCTGATAACCTCTAAGGCCACAGTCTCGGAAGAAGTCCTAGTGCTAACCAAGTCTTAATCCGAAGAGGAAGCTAAAATCTAGTCTCACAAAGAGGAGTTCTTGAAGAACACCCTCTCAAACTCTCTTGAACACTTTCAAAAGAGAAGTGAACAAATGTCTTGATTTTAGGGTTTTCCATTCGTCTAACTTACGTAGAAAACCCTAATTTCGTGAAATGCCTAAAATTCCCCTCACTTTAATGGATGATAGGCTACACCCATCCCTATTCACTATGGCGTGTTATTTCACGGGCCTTAAGCCAAAGAACAAGCCCAAGCTTGTTATCTCTCTTAGTGAGGGTCTTAGAATCTAGAGATTCCCTAATCTATTGACATTCATTCTCGAGTCGATCTCTCATGTTGGATCACATCGAAACCGTTTCATATAAGCTGCGGCTTCTAAGTGTGTGACCAGTAGGTTCCCAATTATGTTGGTCACTTGATCCAACCATTGAATCAAGCAAGTTATGAGCGGTATCTAACAACACATCATGACCCCCAATTCACCAGGAGAGTCAGTGGTCTGACTGTAAACCCTTCCATAGACAAATACTATGTAATTCATCATTTCACTAATCTATACCCCACTCGATTTAGAGCATCGACAAAGTGTAGCTCCCATTAGATTGGCCACGCCACATCTAGCCCAAGTGATACCAGATCTTGTCCCCGAACTCATTACTCATCAGTTATGCACTTGAAGACACTCTTCATGGCATTTCCACTATGGCTAGAGATTTCCAAGTAATGATCATGACATAAGGCCATAGGTATACTCTCTCTCTATTTGGGAGTGGCGAATTCTTTGTTGGCTACTCAATTACCTTCAAACACCTCAAGATATACCCGAATATCATCCAAAAAGTGACCTCAAAGAGACAACATGAATCGAGGTCAAAGTACAGAATCAGCATCCAAGATATCCCTGAGCACTTCAAGTCTAAGGATACTTGCATAATTGCTATGATGAGACAATCATCTACATTTAAATAGATCATCCATATGATTGTCTCGCCTTGGTCTCAATGTACCAGCTACTCTTATAAACGCATCCACATGTCAACTCTAATCATCTCATGATCACAGTTTATAAGATCCATAGCTTGATCTCATCAAGAAATATGACATATGCTAGTCTGTTTGGATCAACAATGTCCAGTCTCGGTGATCCTATGACTAGAGATAATTTAGACACTAACATAATTGCACATGACAGGAATCTTATTATCATGATCCCATCATGATTCCCTTCATGTTATGTTATGTATCATGGTCTTTATTAATTTGATTAAATAATATGTAATGCGTACAAAAAGTGCTAAGGGCGATTACCTTTAAAGCACTTCTCTAACAATCAGTAATAGGCATTACATACATGTCTTTAGGAGTGGCAACATTTAAATCCCTTAAGTCTACACAAACTCTAAGTTTCCTATTCTTTTTCATCACAGGGACAATATTTGCTAACCATTGCACATACCTTATAGGTATGATGAATTTAGCCTTCAAAAGCTTCTTAATCTCCTCTTTCACCTTTAGCTCTACTTGACAGACTCTCTTCCTATTGACAGGGAATTTTCCGGCAACTCCACAATAACCTCCTATCCAAGCTCGCTCGACTGACAAGTTACCATGAAGCTAAGCCCGTTAAAGCTATTTGAAGCGTCTTTGGAAGCGTGGGTTATAAAAATTTTCCCTTTTCTATCAAAAATCACACCTTTAGATTTAACGAAAATCCAGACATAACGGCGCATGATGGTCAGCCGAAACACAAAAAATCACTGTATAAAAAAGCTACCTCCCCGTGTTTTCCGAATATCGACTACAATCATAAAGGACCTCACGATCCTCATCAAAATATAAGATGAGATCAATCCAACATAATTTCCGCCACCTTTTGTTTTCTCAAAACCATGCATGCATATTTTACAAAGATATTTACATATACAAAATGTCACATTTTTTACTTTTTACTCACGTTTACTTTACACCTTATCTTATATATATATATATATATCATATATATATATATATATATATATATATATATATATATATATATATATATATATATATATATATAACCTGACGTCTAAATTTGAGGATCTTGAAAGGTCTTTCGGCTTGGCTTTGCACTGAAAAATTATTTAGAAACGAAAATTGTAAGTACAGCGGGCTCATTGGAGTCTTATAAGTTCCTAAATGTTACTAGGCGATGTATGTACCTCCCAATGAAAATACATGCAGGGAATGGTTGTAAATCTGTTTATAGAGAAGCGAGTTTTGCTATGAAAACCATTTATGAAAATTGTCTTTGAAAACTATTTAAACTGCTTTGGCTGATACGAAAACTATTTATCTTACATTGGCTTCATTTTAGTGGTAGTTAATATTTGAAAGTGTATCACTTGACTCAATCTCGCCATTGTGGCCCACATTTTAAGAAATACCCTAGACGTGATGCCACGGAACCTCGGAACCTGGCATCGATAGTGAACCTCGGAACATTACCTGTCTAATATGGTCCAGTGAACATGGCGAGATCTTTATAAACATAATGGAACCTCGGAACCAAAATACCCGGTGATGAAACCTTGGAACCAACACCTCATCGCCATGTACTAAGTCGTAGCGCTGCTTATTTATATATACCGAGAAGGTGCGGAGAGACTCACTATATATATATCATATCAACCCCAGTTGCCGACCCGGGCAATATAGTTAGTCATAATATCCCGCTAACCTTGCCGTACACCGTCAAGAGATACATTTGACAGAGCGAGGTACATGCTTAATAGGATTTTACTAAACCAGGGCCAAAGCTTGTTTTTAAATGCTGCGAAATCAAAGTTTACGGTAGTATAACGAGTGGGAGGTGAAAAAAATGCTTTATAAATTACATTATATTTTCAAAGCACTTTACAACTTGTAATTTAAACACTTTCGTTTTAGAAAAGGATTTTGGTACTTTGCTTTTCTCGACTAATTTAAATTCTTGTTAAGCACTCTAGATTATCGTCGGATGCTCAAATATTCTGTCAATCTGAAATCACGAAAATGCTCTCGTTCAGCGTTTTAACCATAAAACATACATAGGGCTTTCAAGGCTATATCGAGCGAACTTAGATTCTAACAAAACTTTACATATTTTTAGTCCCATTCGATGGGGCATCCATAATATGATGTGAAATTGATCAAATGTCCTCTGCATTAATTCCTTAAAACTATATACATTTTAGCAAACGATAAAGTAAACCATAGAGTCTAAAAACACCGAAAACATTTATAGAAAATTTTGTCATTTATCAGAGCTAAAATCAAGGAATTTCAATCAGAGCGTAAGCAGTCCGAAATTCAGGACTATCGAACATAGTCTAAAAATTCTAAAATTTCTATATTTCAATTAAAAATTTTGGGAGTGGAATTTCACGACCTTTCCACGGCTTAGAAAATTTCAAGCCATTACCATTGGAATAAAAATAACCCAAATAGGAAAATTACTACCTTTGGAGTTTGCGAAATGCTAACCTTTTGGTCTTTTCTGCGTGGCTATAAATCAGTAGACCAGCTTTGCCTTCTGCTCAGAGAAAAATGCCAGGTCAGTTTTCATAAATCACGAGAAAGAAGCGAAGAAAATAAGAAAATTCATTTTCTCTCTGTTTTAACACCCTCTCATCGTCCAGGCCTTCCCACTTGATTTATCTTCTTCTTTTTAATTTTTATTAACTTGTCTTATTATTTGGACAATTGATTTATATTGCCTCATTGGTCCATTTTTGCCACAATTTTATTTCTTTTCGAGTTCACTTTATTGTGTAAATGAACTTAGATCAGATCACTTCACGATTTTGGAGGATTTTTGGCAAATCCCTAAATGCTCAGTCTACGCGTCGTTCGAGAAAATTGTAAAATATTCTATTTGTCTCCAAGTCCATGAAATTTTTTTAAGGTCACTAGATTTCGCAAGGCCAGATTCTTGGCGTAGTCAAGGTTTTGTCATCAAGATCTGAAATTTTCTAAGCTTCCACAGGGCCTTATGGTAATTTTATTATTATTATTATTCTTTTAAAATTCATAATTGGAGTTTCACCCCTCCACTTTCATATTGCAAGTGTGCAATTCTTTAGCTTTGCAATTTCACCCATAAACAACTTTCAAAAATTTTATTATACTTAAAATGATTAAGAAGCCACTTGATGCCGCGTGGTTACCGCATCACATGTACACCCTCCTCGGGACGGGCGTTACCAAATCCTCCCTCACTAGAACATTTAGCACCGAAATGAACAAAATAACATAAAGAGGATACCTTAATCACCCGGCTCAAATGAGGATATTGGTAAGCATCTAAGCCTCGACTCAGTGTAGCACTCTTTAATCAGTGATTCCCAATGAAACTTTGGTGGCAGAATGACCTTGTTAGCCGAAATCTGCTCTCTGCGATCTGTTGCATTGGTTGCTCCTTATAGGTCAAATTATCCTTTAGTTCTCTTGGCTGATCTACGAGTACATGGGAGGAATCTTGGAATGTCATCATGAAGTGGATACATGAAACACATTTGAACACTTAAAATGACTGCGGAAATTTGGGTCATGTACTCTTTAATTACACTGCGCCGATAATCTCATATGTGGCGCCCATGTGCTGGGCCTCGACTCCGTCTTCAAATCTGAGGACACCTTTCAAGGGAAACTTTAAGGAAGACCTATCATGCGCTACAAACTATAGATCACACATGGCGTTTGTCGCATAACTTTTAAATGCGTCATGGCTATCTTAGTGCAATCTCGAGACCGATGCGGATCTTATCTGGGTAGTGTGGCAACTCACGAAGACCTCTCAGTCTCCTCTCTCCTACTTCATCCCGGCCTTACGGGTCTGACACTTAGACCATACAATGCTTCAAATGGAGCCATGCTATCTTTGGATTGATAAGCTGTTGTTGTAGGCGAACTCCGTCGAGGAATAAATCGTGTCTGACACCATGACTCATCCGCGCGTGCTCCATGTATCCTCTAGTGTCTGAGATAGTTCTCTACGTGACCATCGATCCCAGGATGAAAATTTGTGCTAAGTGCAATCGAATCCATGCATCTTATAGCTAGACGAAAATCACGGTTAACTGAATGCGGGGACTCACATGCGAGACTGTCGATATCGAACCTTTGTGTAATCCCAACTATCTCACTCCACATATAATTTGGAGCTGACTTGTCGACGGGTCATCATTGCTAGCGGGAGAAAATGGCGGATTTCGTCGGTTTATCCCTTTATCACCTGTGGCATAGTGTTTGTCTCAAAGTTCTCAGAAACTAGAGTAACAAAATCCATAGTAATCTTATCCCTTCCATATAGGGTGGAAGAAATTTATATCTTTCTTGCGGGCTTCTGGTGCTCTACCTTTACCTATTGACAGGTTAGGCATCTGGATCTGAAATCTGCCATTCCAGCACCATTGCCTTTCCACCAATATGTGCTCCTCGGTATGATGTCTTGCAGTGCTACCGGGGTGCATGGCATATCGCGAAGAAGTGAGCCCTCTTCCATGATTTCCCTTTTCAGTTCACCTATTTCAGGTACACACATTCGACTCCCTCTAACTATTCGTATCGATCTCGATGCGGAACTACGGTTTCCTACCACCTCAAATCACTTTCAGCTTAATCATCTACGTTTGCTTGACTTCCTTGATATGATCCACGAGAAGAGGACGAACATAAAATGATACCCGGCCAGTGTCCTTGTATCGGCTACACGCAGCTGAACTCCAAAGATCTCCTTTATCAACAATGGGAGATATACGATCTGCGGATATGCATAGGAACCCTGCGGTTTTAAGGCCAGAACATCAGGCCACTACATTTAGCCTTCCCGGGATACAGTACTCTGTCGTCGATCGCCAATCTTAATCAGCTCTGGCCATCGGCGTTGCCTTAAGTTTAGCTCTTACATTGAAGATATGCTGCGGGCTCGCTATGATGGGTGAATAGCATCTAACGAGAACACTTTGGCCAGATAATGTCTCGGATCTTTAGAGCGAAAACCACTTCTTGCTAGTTCTAAATCATGGGTCGAGTAGTTAGCGTACTTCTTTGCGATGGGAAGCATAAGCTATCACTCTACCATCACACGCCAAGCACACACCCTACACAGCTTATGCAGGGCATCACTTTGTACACCACATAACTAGTCCTTTCCGGCGGTAATTGCTTCCCATTGGAGATGCTCGTCAATCTGCACCTCAGGCTCACCAGTATGCTGGCGGGTATCATTTTTCGAATTTCGATCCTTTTCAATAGATTGGTCGACGAGGTTGCTATCTTTGAAAATCCCTCGACTCAATTCTGTAACCTGCAAATCTAAGGAAACTATGGACTTCAGAAACATTCGTGGGCTATTCCCGAGTTCCTATAAGCTTGATCTTCGAGGATCCACTAATACCTTCTGAAATGACATGACCCAAGCTACTTTGTCGACCAAAGCTGGCGCACTAAACAGCGTATAGCTAACGCTCTCTAAGTCTGCATCTTTGTGGGGATGCCATGTTCCTGCAATTTTGGCTCTGTAGAATGTCATCGATGAATAAGTCACAAACTTATCTAAATACAGTTTGAATGCCACAGTTCATGAGAATCCATGAATCACGGTGGGGCATTAGTCGTCAGAATGGCATCAGGAACTTCGTGGTGAGCAGTATCTCGTCACGGCGAGTCTTAGAAACATCATTCTCGGACCCTCAATGATGGTAGCCTCACCTTAGGTCAATCTTAGAGTATCTTGGGTCCCATGCTGTGTGGTCAGAATAAGCTCATCTTTATCTGAGAAGCGGATCACGGTTGCGATGACATGCCCAGATTCAAATTGTCATAGTCTATACCACAATGGCTTCCATATTTCTTCTTTACGAAAGGCTGGAGCTCCCATGTGGTGAGTACTAGGTCGGATTGGAAGCCACCTTGCCAATTCCTCTGGTGTGCCTTGATTCTTTCATTTCTCTTGGCGCCATTACATGTGGAGGAATGGATATAAACTCGATCCACAGAATGGAGTTATTGCGAACTCAATTGCTTTCTATCCAGAAATTAAACACGAAATATCATGCGGAAAGACATCAGAACTTTTGACTATGGGGATGTCTTCCGATCGTGTCCCCCTCTTGTCTCTATCCTTGCAAATGCTAAATAACCACATGACCTTTCAGAAGCATTTTTCGAGGCGGTCGTGGCATTAATGAGACTAGGGGCGATCTCTTCCTAATTCCACAGAAGTATCAGCACAGTTCCTATACAGTAGAACGATCTTACTTCTTTCTTATATGGCAATCTAAGGTGAAACTCTATACGGATAACCGATCCATACCGAGATTATCTTCAATCATGGATGCCTAGCACTATCGAGTCATTTGGAAAATCCTTATTACGGATCCCCTTGATATCTTTGCCTAGAACTATCTTTGGATATCATAGTATCACCATTAGATGAAACCACCATCTGACCATCTATAGGCTAAGACTCTATCTGGTGCCTCTCGGTGATGAATGCTGAAATAAATGGAATAGTGGTTCTTTAGATTACACAGTACATATGCATCATGATCGTGGCCAAAATCATACGCGGTAATCACGTCTGGTGATCACGTCGTCTCTTGTTGTGTATTTGTAAATGCAGGAGCACGAATCGAGTGCCACTCTGGTCGACTAATCGAGTCACGCCTCTGCCTCCTGCTCCCACACCATGACCTCTGCCCAGGTGTTGTCTGCACTCTTCTGAATACCCTACGGCTATTTGGGGTGCCCAGTGCACAGGGTAGATCTTCTTATGCCTACCTCGAGGTCTCTGACTATCCCATGTAGATGATCTGGATAAAGTGACCTTCCTGCTCGCAATGGAAACATCCTGTCATGTTCGATGCACTCTCAAAGTGCCTCCTACGACATGTAGGGCCGCAGTGGAAAAGATGATCTGAAGATGCCGCTCATTCTTGGCGTCGTCACGGATCCTTAGGTAGATCATCTCGTCTGAGCCTCTACTGCCGATCCACTTCTTTCCTTTCTTTCTCTTGAACCTTAGCGGTGCACAGTTGACTAGTCTTTGGGAGCACCTCTCTTATTGTCGGCCCACGAGTTAGAGCGAAGCTGTCCTTTCTACCTTTAGTGCAGTGCTCGACCAGCTCTCAGTTATTTTGAGATGCCCGGGCTAGATGAACTGGTCGACACGTTGGCCGGCCATGAATCTTTTACACTTATGTTCCTCATTTCTGTATCATAGGCACAGAATTTCACGAGCTCACGAAAACCTCTGCTCGTATTCTATCCTTGTCGGATCATTTGCTCTAACCTGAAGGAATTCTTATTTTGCGTCTGATAACTCACGCGGAGTAAAATACGTAAGTAAATACTGTCGGAGGCCCGGTCCCCAAGTGACTCTACAAGATTATCTCCTCTTAATGGCTCCACAGTCCTTGGCCTTGAAAAGTTTGCCATCAGAACCTTGAAGAGGACTTTGCTCATCGAACACCCGACCGCGCATAAATTTCACTAACCACTAATCTAGCCGCCAAGTCACGGCTGCCTCTAGGTCGTGGTACCATCATAAGTTTAGCCCCTAATTTTTAGAGGCGCGTTCACATCATGCCTCTCTGCTCCTTACGGAGGCTCAGTGCACAAGCCAGATGGCTAACGTAACAATCTGTATAACGATCCATCGTCCAGTACCACCGCTGGGTTTTGCGGCCCTCAATTGGGTTCTATTGTTTGATTCATTGAAGCATCTTAGATCTAGAGGTGTGCTTTCGTATATCTCTCTGGCGGTGCCTTCGGTGTGAGTCCTAAGATTGACCTCTACGACCTCGTCGGGCCTTAATCTTTGAATTTCAAGATTAAAGATTAGTGACACTTTTCAATATTTGATGCATGCGAGTTAGCAAAGCGATGTAGGTTCTGATAGGAAAATTATTATAAATAAAACAATTCTATAGGAAATATTGCGGGCGTCTGCGAAGCGAGTGACATAACCTGGCGCTCGTGCAACGACGGACCCCCTTCCTGTGTGAGGAATCTGCGGCCCAGCTCCTGATAACCTCGGCTGAGCTCACGGTGACAAGTTACATAAGGCGGTTGTTTTGCCCGCGGTAAGGAGTGGGTCTTCATTATCCTAAATTCTCTGCTACTTGGTAGAAACTGTAGTATAGTGGTTTAGGTCGAACACGGGATGGGTTTTCTTTGCAATGATTCTTGTTAAGCTCAAAAATATGGGCAATTTGGTTTGGATTTTAAGGCGGTATTCACTTGAAGTTATTGGTTTACCAATGTTGAAAATAAACTAAAATAGTAAAATTCTTGAAGTGTTAATTTGCTAGTTGAGTTGATAGATTTAAAGAGGTCCTCGGGTTCATTTTCCTCACGTTAGGGAGATTTCTCAGTAAATTCGAGCTGGATCTTCATTTGCTTTAAAAAACTAAGCCCCAATAATTTTCCTTTTGATGAAAGCATTGTTAGCATTTATGGTTCACTCTGGGTGAAATTTATCACCTTGACACATCCTACGATATTTCGTAAAATGACTAATGATCTCGGTGGATCTAATAAAGCATTCAGACTAAAGATACCCAGTATTGATCGATGAGGATGCATTAAGTTAAAATATGACCCGCAACCTCGCCGGTGGCTCGTAAAGAGCAACTAATGGATATCCCGGTGTATCTAAAGCTAAAGAATTTTCTTGAACCCTAAAAGAAACTTGCAATGTAGCCCGAAAATGCATCGAAAGAGCTTTAAACCTAGGGTTGCAAATTTGGGAACCAAAATGTCAAAACTTTCTTGTGAAAACGAGAGACAAAATGCAGAAACCTTGTTTCCCAAGCAACAACCCTCTTCTTCAGGGTCTGAGTGGTCTATGAGCATCCTGCGAGTTTTCATCCTCGAAGGAGTGTTTAATGTAAAGGAAAGATGAGAAGGAAGCAGAGAAAAATAGCTGGCCCAACGGGGGCGTAGTACTTCCTTCCAAAATTAAAACTTAGGTCAACAGTGTATTACAATGGCTTATATAGCCTTACAATCGAAGTGAACTACCAAACTAACCTAACTAAAACTATTACAATGAGGGTAGAAAGGAGAAACCAAAATGGATTCGTTTGAACACAAAAACAAACGAGGAGCATTTCGCTATATGGTGGTGAATTTCTACATATAAGCGAAATTTACCAGAAACTATAGAGAAATTAATATTAACCGCTGTTGTCTATGATTAAGATAGCACGTTCCACATTGCATATGTTGCTATTCGTTGATCCATCTTATTTTGCTTTCTTTTCCTTTTGATATTCTTTTCTTAGATTTTATACGTAATCTTTGGATTCGACCAGAATTCTTCATGCTTGAATGACTCGACAAACTTAGCATTGAAGCTTGCAAAACTACAAAATAAGCCTGAAAATATGATCGAGTAGTACAATAGGGACTCGAACATATCAGGTGGGTTAATTAGTACACAGCGCTCAAAACCTATTAAAATAGGGTTAATATCTTACTTTTTGAGGCCTTTAATCAAAAACTAAGCGGGTCAGCTGGCACAAGCTATCTTTGGAAAGCGTGGTTCTAATTTTTTCTTTTCTATCAAAATCACACCTTTAGATTACTTGAAATCCGACGGCATAGCATTTTCTGAGTGATCTGACTGAAATCTGAAAATCACCTGTCTAAAAAAATACACTCCCGATGTTTTCCAAAATATCGGCTGAACCGTAAAGGACTTGGTCCTCCATCAAAATATAAGATAGGATCAAGTCGGCATAATTTCGCCATGACTGTTTTCGAAACCCATGCATGCATATTTTACAAAAGATATTTACATATACAAAATGTGCATTTTACTTTTACTCGTTTACTTTACCTTATCTTATATATATATTATAACACAAATGCAGGGCCGAGGATCACGGAAGGTCTTTCGGCTTGACACCTGCACACGATAAATTATTTAAAAACAAGCGCCAATTGAAGCAGGCTCGAGTGAGTACTATAAGTTCTAAATGTTGTTTATCTGCTGTGTACCTCTCAATATGAAAATCTGCAAGAAATGGTTTGTAAGCTTGGATTTATGAGAAAAGCGAGTTTTGCTATAGTAGAAAAGAAATCATTTATGAAAGCGTGTTGAAAACTATTTACACCCTCACCCGAAAAGCTGTTTTGAAAACTATTTCGGTGGTGGTTAATATCTAAAAAGTGCTATCTTTTGAAAATCAATTTTAACTCTTGTGGCCCGTTTAAATACCTAGGCGTGATGCCCACCGGAACCTCTGAACACAGCGCCGGTAGTGAACCTCAGGGCCTCACAGTCTAATATGGTGCCCAGGCAACGCGGGATCTCTGTAAACTATAATGGACCGCCAGAGTAAAAATGCCGTGATGAAACCTCGGAATAACACCTCCTTCGCCATGCTAGAGTCGTGTAACCATCCTATATACCTCGAAGGTGCACGAAGGCGACTCACTATATAAATATATACTATATCTAACCCAATTCTGACCCGGCCCATTATAAGATTAATCATAATATCCAGCTATAACATACAACATCTGATCAGAATATACATGTGGGAAGTGTTTGTACCGTCTAGGGTTTTGCTAAACGGGCCTGGCTGTTTCTTAAATCACGAAAATCAAAAGTTTCTGCTGAGTATAACAAGTGGGAGGTGAAAAAAATGCTTTATAAATTACATTATATTTTCAAAGCAATTTACAACTTGTAATTTAAACACTTTTGTTTAGATTGCAAATTTTCGACTTTTTCTCGACTAATTTCTTTAAATTCTTGTTCAATACTTCACAGGTATCGTCGGATATCTTGTCCTTTATCTGATGCATCTGAAATGAAAATGCGCCGATTCAGCGTTTTAACGAAAAACATACCGGGGCTTTCAGCGACTATATCGACGAACTTGATTCTAACAAAACTTTCGTGCTAGTCTGACCGATAAGGACATCGATAATATGGTTGTGAAATTGGTAGAAATGTCTCTACACAATTAATACCATAAAAGCTATCTGTTTTGTAGCTTGGTAAAGAGATTTCCATAGAGTCTAAAAACACTCGAAAATATTTATGAAAATATGTCGACCTGTCGGAGCTACAATCACGAAATTTCGATTGAACATTTGAGAAAGCAGTCCAGGAATTCAGCGGACTTTCTAGAACACAGTCTGAAATTCCTAAAAATTCCTAAACTCAAACAAAAAATTTTGGGACTAGATTTTATGGTCTTTCACGGCCTCTAAGAAAATTTTCAGTCCTTACATGGCATTTAAACCAAACTCAAGTAAAGTCTCTTTACCTTTTGGAGTTTCTTAGAAATGCTAAGCTTTATTTCTACAAGTAAACTCTCGTCAGCGTGACCAAAACTTTCTTGCTATAACAAAGAAAAATCTACGGTCTGATTTCCATAAATCATAGAAAGAAACGAAGAAAATAAAAAAGAAAAATTATTCTCTCTTGCGCACCTATCCCTCATGTCGTCAGAGCGTCCCTTTTGATTTTATCTTTTTTTAATTTTATTCTTATTATTATTATTTGGATAAATGATTTATATTGCTTTGTCGGGTCCATTTACGTCATGAAAAAATTTCTTATTTTTTGATTCACTTGTGTAAATGAACTTAGATAAAGCCAAACCACATAATTCCAGAAGTTTTTAAAAATCTCATCCTTGAAGTCCTGAGCTTATCATCCAGGAAAATCATAAAATTACATTGTCTCAGAATTCCTTGAAATTTTAAGGTCACGGAACTCGCGAGGCAATTTAACGGCGATGGTTTCGTCATCGAATCTACAGAAATTTTCTGAAACTACTAAGCCCTTATGTGATTATTGTGTATTATTCTTTTAAAGGATTCCATAGTTGGGTGCCTCCACTTTCCTAATTTTAAAGATTCGCACCAATTCTTTGAAGGCTTCTGTTTCACCCCTTAAAGCGACTTTCAAAAGTCTATTGTGTCTTGAAATAAATTCAGGCTCTTTATTGCACATCAGTTTGCATCTGGGTGCACTTTATCAGGGACCCGGGCGTTAGTCTCCCTCGCTAGAACGTTTAGATCCTCGAAATGGACAAATAACATCAAGAGGGATGCCTTAATCTGAAACAAGCAGGGATATTAATTTGCGTATACAGACCTCGGCTCCCGTGTAGCCTCTTTAATTATATGATTCCCTATAAAACTTGTTATGAATGACCTTATTCACCAAAATGCTCTGATCAGCTATCATTAGGCAGCCAGCATAGTCAATTATCTTTGATTCTTCTTGGTGATCTTTGCGTATGGGAGGGATTTGGAATGTATGGGGAGCATGGATACATGAAACACATTATGGAACCTTGACTGACTACGGAAGGTCTAGTCTGTATATCTTGATCCACACGGGGTCATTGTTCTTGTCAACTTGTGGGCTTCATTGGAAATTGGTGCTGTTACCCTTTCGATCATTTTTTGAAATATTGAGTGAACAACTAAATGTACATGAGTTCAGTTTATCGATTTCATTTGAACCATGAAAGGTGCATTTGCTAAATTTTTATAAAGTTCAAAATAGAATTAATCCTATTTGTGCGAGTGCCTTTGTCATTGGAATGCGATATAGAAATTTGCGTCAGGTTGTTACAAGGGTTGGATACCCCAAATACTAACCCAAAGTATACCCGAATGAACGGTCACACCAAATATATCGACTATGGATATTGTGTCATTTACCAGTCGACTAAGAATCAGAACTAAATTGAGCCTTCGCGATTGTCTCTCTAGGAATTGAAACTAGTTCATGATTGCTTGACACATTCCATGGTGTGACTGATAAAGTGTTCGTATACTGCTTTATGCGAATGTTGATGGTAAGGTGATATTTTCTGGCATGACCTCTCTCGAGCATTGAGCACCTATCTCGAGAGCGGGTTTATTGCATCTTTGTCTCGCCCTTAGCTTTCAGGATGATCCAACCTCTGATTCCTTATTTACCACCTTAAATCATGATGTCTCTCATATGATTGGTTGTATGATACATAATTAGTTCCTAAGTTTCCTTGTCTTTCGACCTGAAACCTAGCAATAACATAAATAATGACAGTATCAACATGTAATGAGTAAATAAGATATTATGATTGCAAGAATTAAGCTAAATAATTGAAGATTAAAGTTCATCCATGATGTTGTGAGTCAGATTGCATCATGACCTAAGCTTAGATGTTTAGAGAGACATTATGAGACTGGAAAATGCAAATTAAAATTCTTAATCATTGAGAGTGAAATTAAAACGAGATGAGATCTTGCGGAATCCGATCTCTCAATGGCCTCGATTATTTTCTCTGATCAAAGCCCATTTTTATGTCTCAAGTTACATTTATATTTGTCAAATCCTCGGATATTAGAATGAACTCAAATCAGGGCTCATATTCATCGCCTATGGGTGTGTAAATCCACGAATGGTAAATCACAGTTAATGAAACACGAAAGCATATCAGACATGGGACTCAGATCATTCAAGGAAGTGTGGGAGGCGTGGTGCTTTAATATATTGCATGTCTTGCAACCATAACCTCTGCGAAGACTAGATTACGTTCTTGAAACACAAAAATATCTTTGAATAGAGTCATACATTTCCAGGCAGTAGCAAGATCATTTTATGGTGCAAATTAATGAGGCAGAAACTGGTTGTTCTTTATATGGAGTGCTTCCTTGTTTTTTGTTCAGGCTTCAGAGTTCATGCATTATCTCCCATAATTAGTTAAAATTCAGGTGATGTTTAGTCTTTGTTAAGCTTGAAGTTTTAGAATGTAGTTCTGGTGGTTTGAGACATTTGATTTCCTTGTTAATCTGAAGCAAGGTCAATTTGTTGTGCTATGTTTGGATTTTGATTTTTTGATTATGTAATCTTTATCAGTCGCAGCAGCACTTACCAAATGTGAATGGCTATCCTGCAATATGGACATTTTGACATTGGGTTTTATTTAACATAAAAAAAATTATAAAACTAAGTAAAAACTTGAGTTTGTAGTGTGATATTTTATATACTCATCACTGTTAAGTCGTGCTTGTCACCCCAATGAGGGTAAACAAACAAAACAAAAAATTAGAAAATTATGAACTAACAATAATGGATAAGTGTGATAATATGATGCCAAATGGAAGAGTCACTATGAATTTGATTTAGTAAATAATGTAGCACACTCAACCAAAATTTAGGGTCCTTAAACAAATTCTCTAAAGAACATGGCAGCTCAGGTGACATGGTGAACGAAAGTATTTGAGTTCTGATGACTTTCTAAGGGAGTCTGGGTGCAGGTGACATTAGGTGTCGATGGGCGTTCGGGGCGGCCCTATAGTTTTGGCGGACATGCGTGCCAGTGTCGGCTGTCTTGACCGATGAAGGATTGGCGATGCCATGCATTGAAAAAAAATGGGTGGCGGCCACGACCCATAAGCCGTGGATTATTAGATGCGTGTAGTGCCGTGGTGTCGTGTCGTGCTGGTGGTAGTGCGATGGGCGTGCCAATGGTAGTAGACTATGATGGTGAACTCCTATTTTTTCAAAAATATTAGTTCAGTAATCTAATTTTATTTTGCATTACATAAATATTAGTTTTTATTATTAAAGATATAAATATGTACTTTTTTTTAATTTTGTATTTAAATGAAAATAACAAATAAATTTAGGTATTGAACATAAAAATGAAAGTAATAAAACTATTTTTTATTCAATATTTGAACAAATTTACATGAAAAATAATGAGAACAAAAGTGAAAATTGCATCACTATAGTTTGAAGCACATCTCGACTAGGTTGGCTTCTGACTATCAATCGCATGCATGACTCGCTTTTAAAATAAATTACATCATAAATCTAAAATAAACATATAACATGAAATTTTGAAAATTTTGTCTTTATACTAAAACTGTTGTCTTTAATTATTAACATCAATCTCAAAATCAACATTTAGAGTTAAGATCGTTATATCTAAAGCTACTCAAGTTTCTTTTATAAATCGTCTTCTTCTTGAGAAGTGCATCTTCTCAATCCTTCAAACATGTTAAACTTTCAAGCATCTCGTCTGAAAGTCTTGTCCTTCTTTCTCAGTATATTTTGGCATAGTGAAAAGTAGATTTAGATCTCACGGTGGCTGGTGAGTTAGTAGATCACGTGTCATTTAGATAGCCTTGGGAAAAGTGGATTCATGATTTCCACCATTTAAAATATCAAAATGTTTCATTTCATTAAGATGATAATTACTCAAGCAGGTAATTAGTGTCTAAATATTTTGAAAGGTTCAGACTTACTTAAAGGACCAATTTGCAAGTTTTCCCTTTTCATCCATAAAAAGATCATTTCCAAATGTAGATGAGTTGTAACATTTGAAGAGGCACTATCATATTTATTTTGGTAATATTTATAAATTGTTTAATTGTTCATATATGTAACCCTCTAGTTTCCATATGGTTAGTTCTTACAACAAAGCTATGTAATTTAAAATAAACCTGCACACTTAAACTTTAACTCTTGGATCCTTTACAAACGCTGCTGAAAAAGTGGTGAAATAGTCTTCCAATATTTCAAAAATTTTGTTTTCCATCTTTTCATATTTGGAAAAAAAAAAGGTTATCTCTATATTTTTTTAAACAATCCTTATGTTGCAAATATATCTAAGTGCTATGCAAGATGTGGGTGTGTATACAGCAGAACACATATTGGTTGCTTCATAAAAAACCTTTAAAAAATGTACAAATTGTAAACCTATTTCCCAATCATTTGAACTTATTTTAATTTCACCTATTTTAGTAATGACAAAATCTGGTATTACATTTTCATATGTTTGACAAGATTTTAACATTAGGTATGTAAATTCAAGCGATGAGGGCGTCACGATAAATTTTTAGGCTTCAAGCCTTGAGATTTGCATAAATCACTAAATTCTTGTTTTATTTTACTTGTACCCACGACAAATAAATTTTAAACTAAATCGAATAAAGCGGCTATTGAAGGAGATATTAATTTTAAACCATCTTGAACTATTCAGAAATTAATTATCCTTGACAAACACATCTCATGAAACATGCTGCCCAGACTAGTTCTAATTGTTTTTACAAATAAATATATTGCATTATTATTATTTGAAGCATTATCAAAGGAAATACTAAAAAATTTTATTAACTATGTCATACTCTTTAAAAACACTTGAGACAACACATTCATATGGTAGGCCATCATAGGATGACGTATAAGGCGAAAACCTAATACCTTTTGTGTAATTCCTAATTCGAATCTATATAATGTGATGTTACACATGCATAAGGATCATCTTTGCAACTAGTCCATATATCGGAAATTCACGAGATAAAGGCACCCATTATAATTAGTTAATTCTTGACTATTATTTGTTTTTATTTTTATAATTTTATTATATCGACTGAATAATAGTCTTGAATTCTTTTAAGGGCCGGTTGTAAATCTTCCATTAGATCACAAAACTCCTAGGATCTTGGGTAGTCAGGAAGGGTGTATAGCTCACAACTTTTGAAATTTTCTCTTATCGTTCATGATTATATAAAGGTTTATTGTGATCCACTTTGACTTATTTGATTGTGGTCTATTTTCATGTTTTTAGTACATTGTTCGGCATGTCTAAGATGACCGTGCCACCACTAGTTTAACTATATTTTTTTACAATGTTGCATTGTGCTACATTTTCTACTCTCATGCAGTTTCTTTGTTATTATAGTAAAGTGATTCCAAACTCAAGTCGTTAACTCTAGGTTTTTCACATGTTCGAGTGGAAGAGGCGGATTGAGGGTTACTAGTGGGGTGATATTCTCCTCATATTCAAATGGATTAAATTCTTCACATTCATCAATTCCAAATTGAGGTTTTCAACATCTATTAATGAGGATTCATTTTAATTTTGAAAAAATAAGAAAAGAAATACTAGTAAATGTAAGGATACTAAAAAAAATAACTAAATATAAATACCTCGACCTTGTGATGATTAGAGCAGTAGAATTACCCCGAAAACTTATGGTGGTACACTTGTGGAGAGTAAGTAATTTGAATTCTTGAATTTGAGCACTTGTAAATTGATGAAATAGAACTTGAGGAAATAAGTAACAATGTGCAAAAGAGAGATGAGAGAATAAATTTGGTGAAAAATTAAAATGAAATTGTTTTAAGTCAATGATCAATTACATATTTACCCTTAAAACTAGTCGTTTTATAGTTGTTGAGAGGAATTATTTTAGGTATTGGACATCACGAATATTTTAAAATAGTTGTTAACTTGTTTACCCTTAAAACTGAGTGAGTTATATAATAATTGTTAGGAGGGTATTATAGACATTTGATATAAAATATATAAAGACCATTGTTGAAGTTTACCTTTTTTACCATGAAATTTAGCCAAATTTATATAGTTGTTAGGAGGGCATTTTAGACATTTGATAAAAAGAAAAGTAGCAAAGTGAAATAATTTTCAATGAGCTTGATGGGTTGCACGATGGGAGTACATACGATAAGGTGACACTATAAATTTAGCACGATGAAATTTACGGCACGATGAACTCAACATGATGGCAGCCTTATGGAGGCTATACGATGGTTAGCACGATAAATTTGTGAGCGGCACGATAAGTAAACTTATAGTGTGCGATGGGCCATTTCCTTAGGCATGACGTGACCGTCACGTGTCGTGCCGGCCGACCCCTACGATGCTTAGGGCCGGCCGTCGCGACACTACAATATAATCGACGACCAGCGTGTTGGCTTAGAGGCGGCGTGGCTGGTGAACACCTCTAGGTGACATCATGATCTCGAGTGTATAGCAAGGTCTTAGCACCTCCAAACATAAGCTCATACTCATTGGAAAAAATAACTAAGAAATGATGGGACACCTTTTATTTAGACACAAGCGTCACAGATGGGTTAATTTAACAGAGTGCGAAAAGTTGTAGATGAGTGTTCTATGGCCTGGACTTTTGAGATTAGATTGAACGATCCCGCTTATTCTATTCCTGACAACATAAACATTTGATACATAACACTTTTTTTTTTTTTTTTTTTTTTTTTTTTTTTTTTGCAAGCTAGCGATTTGGGGCTCAATGGCAATCCTCTTTTCTGGTGTGCATCTGAGTGGTTAGAATCTTCGAGGCTAGTTGAATTCAAGACAAAGAGATTAAGACCAAGGTATACAAGGGAAACCCGATAATTGTGTGTGTGATAGATTCCTTGAGAAATAGTTTAAAGCCTGAGGAGGTGACTAGGCTAAGTCACCCATGCCGACAACACATGATTAGGATCATTAAAAAAAAAACTAAGGTCTATCCACTCTCTATTGCCTTTTAAAAATGTTTTGTGTTCAAAATGACCTTCTCTTGCCCATTGAGACATCAAACTCACTCCTCCCAGGATGGCTCATCCCGAGAAAGAAAAGCACATGAAAATAACAACCTAGAAACTAAAAAGAACTAACTAAGTAACATGCATGATAAACAAATAAGCACTAACTAGGATAACAACCATACCCCCAAACTTAGGACATTAGTGTCCTCAATGATGTGTGGACAATATAAAAGTAAATGCACATAGGGTATAGGGCTCCCACAGTAATCATGGTGGGTGGTGAGGAGGTCATGGGGCAAGACTTGGCTGGTACTCACAGCCAGAAGCTTATCTAGTGGCGGGCTTGACTGGTCTTGGCCAGGCTCTGGTAGAGGCGTTGGGGCCTCATGTTACATTAGGTGATGTCCTTGCACATGGTTGAGTAATGCTTAGCCCACTGAAGAGGCAGGAGTATCAAGAGCGATCAAGAATAATTGAAGCTATGCGCTGCTCACAGAATGCAAATGGGTTGCTCATGCACATCACTAGGAGTGCAGCAAGAAGGCCTTCTCTCATGTTCTTGGGAGTGAGATGCCGACATCTCCTTCTGAATTTCATGCCGAGTCATAAGCACCTTACGGAGTTCTTGTGTCTTTCCCCCTCAATATGCGTCTCCTTAATGGGGCATAGGTTGTATCTCTCTTCATTGGATTCGCCATTGCCTTGTGTTGTAACTGAACCTGGTCACGATGTCAATTTGGGTGCCCAAAGGTTTTTAGTGCATCGTCTTGTGATGTTACTCAAAATGTCTTTTCTATCATTTTTCCAACATCAAAGTAAATGTTCTTTACTATGGTGTATATGCAAATCAGCTTTAGCTTTGTTCGTCAAATATTTACCAAAGGGGTGGGGTTATGTCTTGCTAAAAATATCTTGTAGTTTCTGCCCATCTAGTATCGGCGTAAATTTGGAGCTTTCTTCTGCGATTGGAGGCATTGGTCTTCTAAGTCCCCTTACCATCAGTGAGGAAGGATATGATGGAATCATAATATGGACGTCTTTGGAGAACATCAAAGGCTGAGTTATCCACCTCTTGTAGTCCATAGAAAGTGTTAATGGCGTCCCTTCGAAACGAGACCCATTTGCCTCTTATAAACACTCTTCTATCCACATTAACTTTCGGGAAGATTCGTAGAATTCACTTACCTAATGTGCAGCAGTTTGGTGCAAACCATCAAATTTACCCTCTGCTGAATTACTTGTGCCGGTCTGAAGGGGTCTTTGGAATCCTCTTATGATGACGACATCTACGGTTTTCATGGCGGCATAGTCGTAGCATTGAAGTCTTAATGAGCTTGCGCTTGATTTTACAACCACAGTTGGTCGTGTAGAATGACCGTAGATACTAGAGGACTTTTGCTTTTCTTTGGTGCCATAATCGATCTGAGATCATTCTCGATTAAGCCTCGAGTTGGGTACTTCAATTCTCGAACTGACAGCCTTAAATGAACCTCGACTCATTGATGCATTTCGCCAAACACCCAGGCTTGTTAAAATACACCCATAAGTTGAGTTATGTTTGCCTAAAATCTCGCCCATCAAATTCTCCAAATGTCTATAATTAACTTCAATACTAGATGACTTGGAGCTCTTACCCAAATGACTTGTAAATTTCATCCCCCTTTTCTTCCTTAGAAGTTTGGAAACATTGGCATATGGAGGCACTTCAAGCTTGGTGAGGGTACGTTTAGAATGGTGGGTTTGGCACTTGGGGTGGTGTTAAGAGTGAAAAATTTATCAAAGAATGGTGTATTGTGGTGAGAGAGGCATGGACATTTGGAATATGAGTGTGCAGATTTTTGAGTCTGAACAAATTAGGTAAATTATGTGATGGTGAATGTGAAGAAGGCTGCTTTAAGTAACTCTTTATATCCGTGTGATCAAGCTAAATGTATAGGAGAAGAAAATTTTTTTTAACAGCTGCTAGATCCCACGCGGTGTGGAACACGCATAAATTAGGCGTGCCCCGGGATGTTGCTTCACTACAAGCCCTTATTCACGTGCGCTTTCTTATTGCTAGCGTGCGGATGATAGTTGTGTATGTGTGAGAGGCGTCCAGGCAATTTAAACACAAGCTGGATCCCACGCCAGTGCATGGAGCATGCACTTGTGATAGCGTGCCCTAGGTTCTTCATTGCCAGGACATGCTATTGCGTGGCTTTCTTTAGCGACTCTTCTTGTGAGGATGGTGATTATGGGTGAGAAGTTCAATGTTTTCAAAACCTGGCCCCGCGGATGATGGAAATCCCGTGCGGTCGTGGAGTGCGCCGCGATGTATGCCCAGGAGAAGGTTCGCCGGCTTGACGCATTGCGATGGCTTATCTGATGCGATGCGGATGTCACCTTGGCCCGGCGTAGGAGTCAGTTGTGAGCTCGAGGCTTCAAAAAATCATGCTCCTTGATTTTGTTATCTCACGCAGTTGCATAGATTGTACGCTATTGCGTGATTTGAAGTTCGAGAACTTTAAATTTCCTACATTCTGCACCTGAATATGCAAACATATGAGATGAATTAGTTGGTCTGAAATCTTTATCAATACATGACTACGTAAAAATAGAAAACAAAACTAGAAATTAATCATAACATAGACAAAACAATGAAAATGAAGTTAATTAAAGAAATTACGAAAATAATAAGAAAAAAAAAAAAACTCCCTATGCTTGGGTTGCCTCCCAAGTAGCGCTTTGTTTAACATCGATAGCTTGACTTTCCTGCATCTCCATGAGCTCTACACTCACAAAACCTCTTCCTTTTGATTTCATAATCATCTGATAGAGACATTGTTGCTCTTAGGCTCTGCCGAGAAGTATGGTTCACCTTTGCCGTTTACCTTAAATGTGCCCACTTAATAGGGTGTGTGATTTGATGGTACCATGCGGGAACACTTGAGTTACAATGAATGGGCGAGACCATAAGTGACTTTAGCTTTCCGGGGAATAACTGAGCCTTGAATTAAACAACGAAAACTGTTGGCGAGTGCCAAAGTGCCAGCCTACCCATGTGCTTATCATGCCATGCGCCGATTTTGCCTTATATCCAGCATTCTCATAAGCTTCATTTAGGAATTCATCTAGTTCCTTAATTGGAGTAACCTCTTTTCTCCGGTACCTTTCATTTCCATGTTCAGCGGTCTTGATAGGCCTTATGCTCGAAGCTCCCGCTGAAGGTAGCGAAGCTTTGCCCAGAAAACTAGCCTATATGGGACATACTGGGAGTGCTTAAAGTCGTTCGATATATGCACATAAAGCTTTATGATTTTATTTGCCAATCTTTTGGCATTCCTTTGTCTTCTACGATGATTGCCTTAATCTCACATTGGATGCCTACACTGCCCTCCATTGGTTTGGGATGATAGGCTGAGGCTGATTCGATTAATCGGATGCCATACTTGACAACAGGTTTTTCAACCACTTAAATTACAAAAGTGGCTACCTAAATCACTTATTAAGGCTCAGGGAGTTAGAGATGTCGGTGAAGATATTCTTTTGAGGAACTTAAGCACCACCTTAGCATCATTTGTTTGAGTAGTAATTGCTTCCACCCACTTGGATGTAATCCCTTTGCTAGTAAAATGTACTTGTTGTTGTAGGAAGATAGGAATGGGCCATTGAAGTCGATCCCCATGCATCAAACAGATCCAACTTTAGAATACCTTTCAAAGGTGCTTCATCTCTCCTAGATATACTACCCATTCTTTGACACCTATCATAGGGCGATACATAAGCATGGGCATACTCTAAACAGGTTGGCGATAAAAGCTGATTAGAGAGACCTTCTTGGCCTACATCTATTTCCCAAAGTGCCACTCGCACTCAGGAGAATGACAGGTGAGCTAGGATGCTACCCATCTCTTCTTCTGACACACATCTTCTTATTACCTGGTCTGCATAGTGTCTATAGAGGATTGGTTTCTTCCAATAAGTAATGCCTTAACTTCGAGAGAAGAATTTCTTAACACATTTGGTATATAAATTACAGGGAATCACCTTAGCTGCAAATAGTTGACATAGTCATTAAACCCGAGCGCGGGACTTTACCTCGACGCAGCTAACGGTTGCTCATCACGGGAGATTGTCATTGTCTACGTACTTCATTGTGATATGATGCGGATAGATGATAAGTAACGATTCTCTGTTCCGCTTTTTGTCTTTAATCTAAATTCGACTCTTGGAGCATTAACACCCATCTTATTAGCCTTGGCTTGGAGTCTTTCTTATCTATGAGATATTTGATGGCTGAGTGATCAATATGTACTATTACCTTGTTGCCTATCAAGTATGGTCTAAATTTGTCGAATGCAAAGACAATAGCCAAGTTCTTTTCCTAAGCAGGCATAGTTTAACCGTGCCTCATTTAAGGTCCTACTAGTATAATATGGCTCAAGACTGGTTTCTAACCCAACACTACTCCCACTCGCAAGTCACTCGCATCACACATCACCAAAAGGGCTAGCGCCCAATCTAGCGGACTACTATTGGTGCTGAAATGAATTTCTCCTTCATTTAGTGTTCGAGTCAAAGTGAACATCACTTCCTCGTAGATGTTAAGGTTGATAGTGGGCTTAGCTATTTTAGAAGTCTTAGAACCACTTGTAAAATCCCGCATGTCCTTAAAACTCCGACCCCTTCACAAGGCTAGGTGGTGGCAATCTCTCAATCACCTCTACCTTCGCTTATATCCACTTCACCCCTCACGAATCTCAGACCGAGAACGATACCTCTCGCACCATGAAGCGACACTTCTCCCGGGCCGAGCACTAGGTCAAGTTTCTTCACATCTCCCAGCACGCCTCAAGTTTTCAAGGCAATCATCAAATGATACCCCACAATAGAAAATCATCCATAGCATTCTCAATTGTCCTCTCCACCATATCCGAGAATATTTCACCATACACTACGAAAGTACTGGGCATTACACACCAAAGGCATCCCGAAATGCAAATGTTCCATACTGATATGTGAAGGTTTGGGCTCATCTCGTCCCTCACAAAGGATGGCTATCCGATTGTACCGAGTATCCATCTAGGAAAACACAATAATCATGTCTAAATTAATCTATCCAAAGATTCGTCCAAGAAATAAGTGGGAAATGGTCCTTACTAGTGTGGGCCTTATTTAGCCTTCAGAGCCACGCGCATCCTCCATCCAGCTATCATATTTTAAAGGAAGTAAAATGTCGCTTTCAGCCTTTATGATACTATTCCACCCTTCTGGAACTATTTCGCACTCAAAGCTTACTCCATGGCTAATCTAAATGGGGTAGATTACCCTAAAGATCTAACCACTCCCTCGTAACATCTTTTCTTACGACTTCCTTCATCGTGGGATTCAATATTCTCTGTGCTTCCACTGACGATTTGTAACCGTCTTCTAACAAGATACGGTGCATGCACATAGCAAGTTGAATTCCTTTTCAAGCTCTGGCTGCTGACCATCCACCGCAGCCTGCGGATCCCTTAATACCCTTAACAACTTTTCCTCTCGCCGTGATGTTGCCGTGATGCGTAAAGCATACGCCATGTGCGCAAGTGCACGCTGTCGCCTGCCAACATACAACATTACTCAATGGTACTGACATCGATCCACTCCGGGATGTGTCGAGTACAAAGATCGATTTAAACATTATCCGGGCATATCAGACAGGTGAAATAAAGGCTAGTGTCCGAATTTAAACTAGACTAACTAATCAATGAATAACATGATCGGAGACTGTATTATGTCTCCCCTACCACTTTCTCGATGGATTATTTTCCTTAAAAATGATATTACTTCCGCCTTATTCATGATTTATCGATGGCTAGGTGATTCGCTTACTTAAATACCTCTTCCTCGAGGCGTATCCGCCTATCTCGCTAATAGAATTGAGTGTATCTCTACCCTTAACTCCAATAATTCAAACGCTTTTAAACGTTTCTAACTTAATCGCCACCTTCGGATCTGAATATCTCTATTTACCGAATCAACCGGCTGCTGGGGCTCCACTGCATCCCTAGGCATTCCCCATCTCTCAATCTCTGATCTCTATGTAGTCACGCTAATGTTGGCCAGACATCACCATGTAAATGATTCACAGATATAAAGCAGATGCTAACAAATTATAAACAACCGAATAATATAAATTGCTAATCTTTAATCCATAAGAATGTGACAGGTTCAACACCCTAAGTGTGTATTCAGAACATACTGAATAAGAAAATACCAATATGTAATATGTAAAACATCAGTACTATTGTCCAAAAAGAGGAAAAATACAAATCAAGGGCTCTCCTTCTTCGCTCCGCGTTGCTACTGCTTTGATTTCCGTGCCCTAGTTCGTACGATTCCCGATACCTCAATTTCTGCACCCCTTTTTTCTTTTAATGATGAGAAGACAAAACTCTACCGACGTCAAGGACGCCGAGGCGTCACGACGCTCGCCACTTGTCGACTTTTAAAATTAGTCACCAATGTCGACGTGGGGACGCCGCGACGCTCTAGCCATCTTTATAATTTCATCCTCCGCCTCCGCATCGCCTCCAAAACTCGCCCCTTACATCGACTTCATCCGCATTCACAATTCACTACACTAATAAGATATCGAGCTATAAAAAATACTTATTTAAATGCAAAATAATGCTAAAAACGTAAGACTGACGCGGGTATAACCTGAGTGTTTTAGGCACTCATCACACCCCCAAACTTAGCTTCTTGCTTATCCCCAAGCAAGAATGAACTATAAACTGGATTCACACCTTACATGCTAGAGTCTAACACTAGATAGTGATGCACATGCTGATAAGTAGAGGATCAAACTGGACCGACTCACACTGTTGCCATTTTGTTCGAAATTCGCAGAATGCACACGTGTTCGATCAAAGAACTATAGGTTGAAATAGGGTAAAAGTGACTAGTACCTCACTCTCCACAGTATTCAATAACCTTCCCAGCACCCATGCGTGCGCTGAATAAATGGCTCTAGTGTATACCCGGGTTCCGACGCCCCAAACTCAAGTCAACTCACCTAATCGGGAAAAAATCTAACTACGAAATGATAGAACGCACCGTTTACTTTAAACATACCTACTCACACATCGAGAACAAAACTAGTGCCCGTGAAGCTTATGCTAAGTGTTCATGTGGGGATTAGCTTCTGTGACTCCCCACCATCAAGCTATGGCACGAGCATCCGCCTCCCGAACATCACCCCAAACACTTAACTAAACCTAAGGGTTCTGTCGTGGGAGACTTCCATCTTCTCGTCCTCGTAACGAGCGCTGAAGTCAATGACTCCTACTACTGCCTGCATCACTAGCCACTGACCGTGTCTGATTCATCGGGAAGTTCTCACTTATTCTATGCCTAAATACTCTTAACTCTCTTTTTTTTTTCTTTTTTTTTTTTTTATCAGCTCAAGGCAATCCTCTTTATTCATGGTGTCCCATCTCTTCGATGTTTGTAGACTCTCGTGGTTTGTCAACCTGGGTAGTCGGGCCTCAAGACCTATGCATACCCTGTAGATCATTTGTGTGTGAGTGTGATAGGCTCATTGAGAAATAGTTTCTTGACTACCCGGAAGTGGTTCACTAAGCCTACCCACCTATTCAACCTAATTACCGAGTGTCAAACATCCTATGCATCCGTTCTTCCATGACAATAGTGGATTCGGCCCAAAAGTAATCTTTTACTCTCAAACATGGCACACACACACAAACTACCTAACACGACACCACTACACATGCATATGATCTACCTAAAACACAAACATGACTAAATACAAAACTAAACATCCTAAGATAAGCAAGTGTAAATAAAACTAAACATAAATGTAAACTAACATGCATAAATGCAAATAAACTACAGCACACATAAACATAAAACTAATCTAAGAAAACTCGATCACTCGATCACCACCCATACCCCCCCAAACAAAAATATCCAAAGGTCCCCACCGGGCAAGAAAAATGCAGAGCGGTGGAACTCCTCGCGACGGGCAAGTCATCATGGGTATGTGGCACGGCCGTGGGGCGGGCTAGAGTCACTACCTGGCCTCGAGGATCAGCTGGCCGTCAAGAATAGCCGCCTAGTCACATCAGACGCATATCGCGCTGTCACTTCCATATCCCGTGGTGACGAGGACTCGCCCCGGTGTCGCCCCCCACGACCAAAGCGCTCGCAGCGGAGAGCACCGGCCCCGAGGCTCCAGGGTAGGTCGGGAGTGAGCCGCTCCGCAAGGCCGTGGTGGTGGCGGAGGTGGGTGAGACAAGGACTGCCCAATGTCTTCCTGGGGGTTACCCAAGAGTCCAAAGCGGGCCCGATAGTCATGAAGCTCATCCTCGTCCGAGGGCTCATGACCTGAATCGTGGTCCCTCTGGGTCGTGGTAATAACCCTGGGCTTTGTCCTCTGCGAATCTGATATTACTCACGGGGTGTAATCCACGCCGTCATCTAGGCACCCCATTGCTTCAGATAAGCCATAAATGAGGAAAGCGGTGCTCCAAATTCATCTTAGCATCCCTAAGTATAGGATGGCGTTCTCATAACTCCGCCCAACATCAAAAGGAATATCCGAATGATGGCATAGTCGGGTGTAGCACGCTGCGCTACCACATACTACTGGCCGCTCTAACAGACGCGACGCATGAAGCCGATGCCGACTCGTGGATATAAATAAAATTGCTCGCTCGGCGGGACAAAGACGTGTCTCACCGGTTGAGTTTCCACTCACCCCCGCCTTATTGGGCCAAGACCCGACCGGCCTCTTAGCTGTCAGTTCGTGAGCCGATCAAACTACCCGCCGAGAGGACATGATCCAGACATAATAGCTACCACCACCCGCACACCCCGACCACACCCCTCACTAACCTTCGACGCATGCGGGGAGCCGAGGTCATGAATTCTCGCACTACACTCATCATACCGGATGAGGTGATCGCGCAGTGCCCGCCATCCTCGCCGCAATCGCCTCGCTAAAAAATCATCAAAAGTGGAAACCCTTTTCCCATCGAAAGAACGTTTACAAATGGCGTCAACCGAACGGCGCACTTCGTTAACGAACCGCATGACATCAGACCAGTCGGGTCCTCACTGCCCGACCCCGCTGTAGGCAACTTCGCCTTTTCCGTGACATGTGAAAGACCTGAAGCTCCTAGAAGGTCAATGAACTCAAAACGGTACTAAGGTGGTAATCCGAGGTCAAGCTAGACAACATATCGAAAGCACCTACAATGCACTATACACCCTAAAATAAATGAGCCAACCGAAAGGTAAGACACCACCTCAAGGACGTGAGATACACCCAACCAACCTAAACTATACCTAACGGAATCTCGTAATCTGCTGTGGCTGACTCGACACGAGTGGACACCCACGCAAACAGGGAAAAAGGCGAGATCAGACAAAGGACTCGGGAGTGTGTGATGGTGACTCGCAAGGTCGAGGTGTCGAGGGCAAAACACCGCCTCCGACCTGTGGTACGGACCCCGCAAGGGCCTGCGTAGCCGGTGCAGGGGATTGTGGTCTGTGCAAAAATGGAGTAGCAGAAGAGCAAAATGGAGGTGCCGTCTAAAACGCGGCAACGCCGCGACGTCGGTAACGTCGCGACGTCCCAGAGAGTAAATTTTCCAACGTCGCGACGTTTATAACCATCATCACGACGTTCCAGAGAATGTTTAAAATCAACGTCGCTACGTTGGATATCAATGTCGCGACATTCCAGAGAGGTTCAAAATCAACGTCGCGACGTTGGGATCTCACGTCGCGACGTTCCAGAGGGTCAACCGACGCCACGACGCTAAGACGCCGTTGCAACGCCGCGACGCCGAGAGCCAACACGCGACGCTGGCGTAGAAGGCCTACAATGTACATTATGCAACCACAGTCTAAGATAAGAGAAAACTCCTCGTAAATGTGACTGACTTTCGCCGTACTCTACATGAGTAGATCCTCCCCGCATTCTTCGAATGCGTGTCCCAAACTGTCGCCAACCCAAAATTGATTCGATTACTACAGCACAAAGAAAACCGACATAAATTAAAGCAGATAATAAATAAAAATTGAGACATAAAAAGGAAAATCAGACGTAAAAGAAACTCGGGTCAGCCCCAAGAAGCTCTATGTTTAATGTCATTAGCCCGTAACTTCATTCCGAATCTCACCGTGCTCTGAACCTCCAGCTCAGAGAAACGCTTGCTCAACTGCCTAGGGCAAATGGGCAATGATCTCATCCGCTTTGAACTCGCCCCCCAAAATATGGCTTCAATCAAGCTTGCGGTAATCGTGAATGTTCCTTTCGTGATGTGTAATTCTACCCCACCATGTGAAAAGACTCGTCAAACAAAAAGAAAGGCCCGACCATCTAGACTTCATCCTTCCTTAAAGAGTTTTAGACGGAATTTAAACAAGAGAACTATTATTCCGCCGAATTCCTTCCGTAATGTGTGTTTATCGTGGCTGTGCTTTTGTCTTTTTCCTTGTAAATAAGGTATTTTCATAAGCTTCGCTCCTGAATTCATCTAGCTTCACTGAGCCGTAGCAGCCGCTTCACCGGCTAGTGTACCGGGCCCATGTTCAATCACAGCCGCCCAAAGAGGGCTTTATGCTCTAATTCCACTGAAGATGCCATGCTTTTCACATAAACAATTCTAAAGGGCGATACCCATGTTTAAATGTCGCTCTAAAACACACGCCAGTGCATCTTCAATCTGCACTAATCCTTCCCCTTAATCGTTAACCGCTCTCCAGAACAGACTCGACTTTCTCGATTTGATACCGCTTGCCCATTCGACCGTGGGATGATATGCAAGAGATGACGATGGCGTAATTCCCATACTTTTGCAGTAAAAACATCAAGCTAATCACCTTATTGCGTAAAATGGTACCACGCAGTCGGGATTCCAAATCGTGAGAATATGTGGGATCGCTAAGAAACTGGAAATACGACCTTGGTATCGTTTGAAAGGCCTTAATCGCTTTCAACCCACTTCGAGACATAGTCTACCGCAAGAAGATGGGTTGTTATAAGATGGGGAAATGGTCCCATAAAATCTATCTCATAAGTCAAACAGCTTCTACTTCCTGTAATTCGACGATGGGTGGTTCGTCCTTTCTAGAAATACCCCATCTGGCCGACATTTGTCACATGTGGATACGAAATGATGAGCATCCTCGAGCAAGGCAGCCAAGAGAAGCCCGACCGGAGAACCCGCCGGTCACCAAAATGTCCACCACATGGTAAAGTGGCAAAGTTGGTTCAAAACACTCACTCTTTCATCCCTGCACATTCCATCACTACGGTCACAAGAACGCCCCGTAGAGGATCGCGGCTCCTCCAAATAATAGTGTTTCATGTGAGAAAACCTCTTCTTCTCTCGTTGATAGTTGAATTCGAGGGACTACCTTGGTCACCAACACCACGTGAATTCCAAACCATGGAATCGCCTCTTTGTCTCCAATAGCCGTGGATTCGCCTATCCGGAAAGTCGCTATTCACCCGAATATCACTTCTCTCCTCCCCTTCCAATCGTGAAAGATGATCCGCCAATTAGCTCCCGTGCCTTCTTGTCTTTAATCTCAACGTCGAATTCTCAGTTAATAACCCACCGTTAATCGAGGTTTGAACCCTCGGTCACTAAGCATTTAATGGCGTATCGACTAAATGAACGACGACCTCATACCAAAATCTAATAAGGTCCGACTTGTCAAAAGCAAAGACACAGCTTGGCTAGTTCTTCTCCTCGTAGTGGCATAATCCAACCGGCATCATTCAAGGTTCTGCCAGATAGTAAATTACCCGGAAATTTTTTTCTCTGCTTTCGATTCTAACACTCGCCTAACGCAGCAATCGGGCTACACATAAGTTCAAATGGAAGGACTAATCCGTAGCTACACAATGAGCCGATACCAACTTATCTTTCCACACTTGAAAATGCATGCAAACACCGGCGAATCAAACTCAAATGGGGTCCTCAAACGGTGAGATTAGACAACTAGCTGCGGTAATCCGAGGTCTTCACGGCTGCCTATGTGAATCCAACACAAGGGCCTAAAACTTCCGCCCATCCCATCGACGAGGGTGGGAGGTAATTTTTCAATTGCTTCCACCTTTGCTCGTCTAATTCTATCTTCATTAAATCCGATGACCGAAAGTACACACTTCGTGTTTGCTAAAATGCGTACTTCTCCCACCGAGTACTAAGTCGGGTCTCTCACATCTTATCAAATATCGATCTCAAATTTTCCGCGTGATACTTGTCAAACGAATTACCCAATACCAAAAAATCATCCATGAAGATTTCGATTGTCTTCAACCATGTCTGAGAAAATGGCCATCATACATCGTTGAAAGGTGTGCCCTGCCAGACAGATACCAAAGGGCATCCGTCAATGTGAACCCGCGTGGACACAGTCACCGTTGTCTTCTCCCCATCTTCCCGGGGCTATAGCGATTCGATTGTACACTTTAATATCCATCCAAAAAGCAATAATATTCATGACCTACTAATCGATCCAAAAGATTCATCTTAGAGACTAAGAATGGGAAATGATCTTTCAGAGTGGCTTTGTTCGCTTCCGATAATCAATACAAATCCTCCACCCAGAATTGTTCGAGAAGGCAAAAGAGAATATGTTACTCTCGCTTCCTTATGATGCTTGTTCCGCCCTTCTTAGGTACTACTGAATCGACTTACCCATGCACTATCCGAAATAGATAAATTACCCCAAAGATCTAGCCATTTCCAATACTTCCTTTCGAACTACCTCTTCATCTTTTGATTCAACCTCTCCTATGCTTCCATCAAGGTTTATGCTCATCTTCTAAATGCCAGAAATACGAGACATGCACATGGAAGGGCTAACTCTTCTTAAATCGCTAGAGACCACCCAAGCGATTTTTATGGTCTCTAAGGACCATCAATAACTTCTCCTCCTCTAGTTCACCAAGGATGCCGAGATGATCACTCTGCTGCAGATGCTACCTCTAGATATGCATACTTCAAATGACTAGGTAGAGGTTTTGCCTCCATCTTCGTGGTTGTTCAACCGATGGCATCATGCTTTAGCCTTTCGCCGTAGATTCGAAGTATTTCCTCCTATTGGTCCGAAGAATCCATCCATTTTATATATTCTTCGCTTCTTCGCCATATTCCTCGTAATCATTCTCCACTAGGCTAGTCTCCAAAGGGTCAGCGGAGACCACTTTGGCTAGACACTACAATTTACCATCTCTCGCCATGAAACATGTATCACTCACGGATGTCTCATAAATCTTCAAACACGCTGAACTTGACTTCATCTTCCCGCACTCTCAATTTTTAGTTCTCCTCTAAACAACAATCATCAACCCGCCACTTGCAAGAAACTGGCCCATTCAGACATGGGTGGTATTTCTTTTTATCCTCTTCCATATCTAAGACAATGAATTCCAAGTGTGGAAGATAAATCCTGTCAACTTTTACTAACTATTACTCCCTCCCTTGATGCTTCAAGGATCCGTCACCGGCGGTGGATCAGAGTCGGGACGAGCTTCACTTGGTCCCAAACGCTTAAAATGGACAAGGGCATGAGATTAACAGCCGCACCTAAACGCATAGTAGGCTCTCTCTAAAGTGATAGCATCTCCAATGCACACGGATAGTGAAATCGCTCGGTCTCGCTTTATGCAGCCTTCCTCTCAAGTATGGCACTACATTCTCGCTTGCTAATCGCCAACCGTAGCTAATCTCTTCGAGACAAGATGTCTTTCATAAACTTACATAATCGGGCATCTGCCAGAGCATCAAGAAATGTGATATTGATGTGTAACTTTTAACACTTCCATGAATTCCTTCGTGAACGCTATCCAGCTTATGCTTCTTTAGACGCAGATATGGAAATTGTGGGTTATCCCTCGCTTCGCAGAAGGTTTCCCAGATCGCCTCTCCCGACCTTGCTCCTTATCCGCATGATCATTCGACCGGGCTCACAAGAACACACCTTTCTCGCCCTACCTCATAACTCAGATTTCCTGCGGTTCCACTCCCTACCACTTCCAACACATGACCGCTTTAACGTGTTCATTCCATCTCTTCGGTTTATCAATTGCTCGTAAGGAACCTCGACCGCTTCACAATAGGTCGCTTATTCTGACCGATCTCAGCACTCTCCAAATTTCTCAACTGTGCGTTTGATTGTTCAATCAGGCTCAAGCGCCGCATATTCGCCTCAAGGCCCCATTCATAAAAAGCAGAGTGGGAGGTCGCGATTCAGGCAAGGGCTTGTTCTAAGTCCACCTTTTCTCGTGAGGTGGTCTACCAACTCCATTGATGGCATGTTGTTGCGATTATTCCTTCCATCCATACCCTCGACCGTTCTAATTTGATTGTTACACCACCCTCGCCTTGATTTTGATTCTCGAGTAGCTGGTTCCCCCATACTGTCTCTTGTTGCCGGATCGACTTCCCGATTGAACTCACACATACCGGGCCTCGGCTCTAATGCTCTGCTTCCGACCGTACTCAGGCTATCTACGCACTACACAACTCCCAGCAGCTGGTTTTGTATGGCATTCGCGGCTCCTTTGTCAGTTTCAGTTAACTCCGCTTAGTAAGTCAGGCAATGGCGATTAACCAGATTATTGAAACTTATTATCCGGTACACCCAGCGCATTACACGGTGTAGTCTTCTCCTCAGCTACTGATTCAGAAAGCACATTAAAAGATCTTCCAAAATTTCATAAGCATGGTCCATGGTTTTCTTCATTAGTGCTCCTCCAGCCGAGGCATCAATCACTCGGCTCTGCATTCCTCAGACCATTATAGAAAGTATGGACCTGCATCCATCTAGTCAGTCTGTCATGCGGGCACTTCCTTAATAGTTCGTGAAATCTATCCCATGCCTCGCAAGTTCTCTCCCCAGCTTGTCCAAGTATTGATCTCTTGCACAAGTCAGGCACTTTCTTGTGTGGGAAAATCCTCAAGTCGTGACTGCACTAAATTGTTCCATGAAGTAATGGAATCCGGTGGTCGACTTGTTAGCCAATGCTCGGGCTCTATCACCTAAGGAGAGCCAGGAACAAGCGCAACCCGAGGCTTCCTTCAAGAATCCCATTGTACTTGGACGTGTCACACAGTTCAAGAAAGTTGGTCAGATGCATACTTGGATTCCTATTAGGCAACCCGTGAAACAAGATGTTCAAGACCGTAAAGTGACCGACTTCACCAAGTTGTTTAACAATTTGGTCTTTATAGCCGTCCAACAACCGCAGTGGTAGTGCAAACCTCAGCAACATGAATGGATCATCCGGGCCAGAGCAACGCCTCGGGTGCCATTCTTCCGCTATTCCCATTTCGCCTCTTCAGGCTCGCTTGCCTAATGCTAAGATCCCGCTTCATTGTTTTCCAGGCGTTTTCTAGATTTCTACCGCTCCGCTCTTTCGTTTCGCTGTGACTCGTGGCAAAGTTCTTTTTCCGTTCAGATCAACTTAATGTCATTAACTCGATCTCGCCGCCGCATGTACTCACTGAAACCTTATCTGCGATCACACACGAAACAAGGCACCAAATTACCCAACAGAACTTTGAATAAGCCATTAAAAACAAAATTCCAGAGTAATATCTAATCGTCGTATTCTATATCACTTAAACCCGTCCCTACAACGGCGCCAAAACTTGATAGCCGAAAGCGTGATGTGTAAAGTGTACGCCATGTGCGCATGCACGCGTCGCCCTGCCAATATAGTATACCAATGGTACGTATATCGATCCACTCGGGATAGGTGTGTCGAAAGTACAAACATCGGCTTTAAATATTATTTGGGTATACGTATCAAATAGTGCTATGTCCAAATTTAAACTAGACTAACTAACTGGTCGAATTCACTATCGGAGACTGTACATGTCTCCCCCGCCACTTTCGATGGATTCATTTCTGAAAGATGATATTACTCGCTTTATTCATGATTTATCAGATGGCTAGGTGGATCTCGCTTTACTAAATACCTCTCAAGGCGTATCCGCCGTCTCGCTTAGTGAATTGAGTGTATCTCTACCCCAACTCGATACTCCAAAACGCTTTAATGTTCTAATCTTAATCGCCACCTTTGGGACCGGAATATCTCTATTTACCGAATCAACCGAAGGCTGCTCTACTCAGATCCCTAGGTATCCTCATCTCTCGAACTTGACCTGAAGCTAGTCACGCCACGTTGGCCGACATCACCATGTAAAATGATCCACAGATATAAAGCGTATGCTAACAAATTCATTTATAAACAACTCAATACGGCAATGCTACTAATCTTAATCCATAAGAATGTGACAGTGGTTCAACAACACCCTAAGTGTAGATCTAACATAATCTAATAAGAAAATACACTAATATGCGCACATGTAAAACATCATACTATTGTCCAAAAAGATCGCCAACCATAAATCAAGGGCTCTCCTTCTTCGCCTCCGCGTCGTCGCTCCTCGACATTTCGCCCTAGTTCGTACGATTCCTGATACCTCACTGCACCCCTTTTTGCTTTTAATGATGAGAAGACAAACTGCTACCGACGTCGCGACGCAGGCGCCGACGCTGCTACTTGTTGACTTCAAATTAGGTCGACCCAAATGTCATGACGTGGGACGCCGCGACGCTCCCCATCTTGCGCACTTTCATCCTCCGCCCAGCATCGCCCCAAAACTCGCCTTCTCTTTCACATCGATTTCACCGCCGCATTCACCAATTACACTAATCGTGACATCGAGCTATAAAAATACCTTCCTATTTAAATGCAAATAACGTTAAAAACGTAAGACCGACAAGCGCTATAACCTCGAAAGTGTTTCCTAGGCACTCATCAGTTTCATTTAGATGTTGAGATGATGACTCCGTAACGGTGGTTATTCCCCAAATAAGCATACCGCAAATGCCTCTGGGTAGCTATTTCGCTGCCGGTGGTGCCTTCTCGATAGATGGTACTGATTTGTTCACACTTTCTCCAAGAGGCTCATAATATTTCCTATGGTTCTCTTCAAAGGAATTCATCCATTGAACATATGCTTTTGCTTCATCATCTAGTTCTAAAGGATCAACCTGTAGGAGGCTAGTCTCCAGGGGATCATTGGTATCCTCATGGTTAGACACTATAGACTCAATGTCCCCAATACGATAAGAAGAGTCACTCTCCTCTGGGCTGGTGTCTATTGCTCTAACACAATGAATCTAACTTCCTCATCCTGTACTCTCAACCTTAACTCTCCTTTCTGCACATCAATTAAAGCTCTTCCAGTGGCTAAAAATGGCTTACCCAGGATGATAGGTATCTCCTTATCTTCCTCCATGTCCAAGATAATGAAATCTACAGGGAAGATGAACTTGTCAACCTTCACTAGTACATCTTCAATAATTCCTCTCGAATGCTTCCACTCATCCGCTTAATTGAAGGGGTGAATGTTGTCAAGGTTTAGCTTCCCGAAACCCTAATCTTCGAATATGAAAGAGGCATTAAGTTAATGCTAGCCCAAGATCACAAAAATTTATCCGAAATCGTATTACCTATGGTGCATGGAATGGTGAAGCCCTGTGATCCTTTAATTTACTGGCGCCTTCTTCCTTCATATTATGGCACCGCATTCCTCCGTCGTGTGGGCAATAGTATCGCGGTTCCTCCAATCCTTCATTTCTTCGATAAAATGTCCTTCATAAACTTAACATAGGTTAGCATTCGTTTAGCAGATCCGCTAAGGGGATGTTAATATGCGTCATTAACACCTCCATAAATTTTGTGAATTGCTTGTCAAGCATACTCTTCCTCAATCTCTGCGGGTATGGGATGAGTGGGGTCGGATCCTGTGAGACTGGTTTATCCACCTTCTCTACTCTCCGATCGCTTCTAGCGTAACTATTTGGTCAGCAGCCCTCATCTTTTCTCGCCCCACAGACAACCTCCGCCCAAATTTCTAGTCTGACTATTTTAGTTATGTTACTATCACTGGTGGGGATCCTGGTGTTAAGATTCCCTCCACTTGTAGTAATCGCCGGTAAAGGTTCCTTTCTCCTCTCCCCGGGATTTACCTCAAGTGCTTGGTAATGAACTCCGAGGTCTTCAGAGCAACATCAGGCCTATCCGTCCTATCCAGACGAGGTTTATGAGCTGGGCCTCGATTCTCAGAATTAGGTTGATCAATGCACCGAGCTCGCTCGAAATCGGGCCTCCCGCCTCATTCATGATAAGCAGCATGAGACGTCATCACATGAGCCAAGGCCTCTCTAGGTCTACCTTCTCTCCTCGCTGAATATCGCTTTCTTGCATTGGTTGCCCCGAAGCCTTGAAAGTATTCTCCAAGGAAAGTTCGATTATTTCTCCATCCCCGCCCAAAATTGTTGCCTACATATGAATTCCCATCACGATTGTACTCTAGGTCGTCTGCTCCAATGTCATCTATTCTAACTGGCATTCCATTGTCTGGTGTGATCCACTGCAAATTTCACATAGCACTGAACTAGTCTGGATGGCATGGGTTAAGGCTTGTTGATTCTGTAATTGCTTAGTGAGCAATGAAACACGTGCTGCTAAATTAGAGAACACATCAGTGCTTACTCCATTGTTTCCGCTCCTTTTTACCATTCTTTCTTGCGACCATTGATAACTATTTGTCGCTATCCCATCCAACAAGTCGAAAGCCTATTGTGTTGTCCTTTTCAAGAAAATCACTCAAATTCGAGGTAGATACAACTATCCCGCCTTTGTATGGGCATTTAGGATTCAATATAAAATCAGAGATCTCACAGATCCACCGGTCAACCCATGACGGGACACTTCCTCGTAATTTCTCGTATCTATCCCACGTTTCTTATTAAGTCGCTATCCTTTTAGTAAAGTCAGCGATCTTATTCTCATTTGTGCAGTCTTAGCAGAGGGGCAATACTTTGTCAAAAATTTTATGGATTCAAATCGCCAACTTATGATGGAGCTCGTGTTCTAAGTTAGCCACCGCTTAGCTCACAATTATGAGCAACAAATAGCTCAGTCAGATAATTCTTATGTTACCCATTATATTTCACGTTGTCATACTCCTCCATTGTCACATGAAAGCAGATCTTCACTGGCAAATCCGTGAAACTCGAATAATTGAAGTAGTCGAGTGTCACAACTTTCAATTCAAAATTATTCTTGAATCTGGGTCTCATAAGAACGCATCGTATGGATTGCAGGTGGTAATGCAAATTCCTCTAATAGCATATCTCGCCTTCTATCGTCGAATCCACCGGTCGATGGGAAATATTGTTTCAATTTCCACTGCAATTCATTCTCCTCCTCAAATTCAAACATTATGTTGTACATTCCTACCATATTCAAGGTAGCGCTTATGTGCAAATTAACAATCTTCTCCTCTTTCCGAAACTGCTGATTATCTGCTCGATTTCCTAACAGCACCTAATTCCTCCGCTTGTCTACACATACAAGTGACCGAAACTCCCTAAAACACTACAAAATCCACCAATAGAATTCTTTATTAGATAAAATGTATTAAAATAAATAAATAATAAAAATAAAAAACAAAAGTAAAAATTTCCTAAAGTAATATTTAAGCAACCATTGCCAATATTGACACTACAAAAACCTCAAGAATCGACGCCAAAACTTGATGGGCGCTAAACTGCCTATAAGGTTAAACTAGAATTAATCCCATTCGCGCAAGTGTACGCGGCTGTGAAATGGCAAGATAGTGGGTGAGCCGGGTTGTCATCCCCACAAGGAGTTTGAATGCCAACACGACTTAGGTCACCCTAATATTATCTAGGCTATGGATATTGTGTCACTACTCTAAATCAAACTAAGAATCGAACTATGAAATAACTACAATTGTCTCTCTTCACTCAAAGTATTATTAGTGGTTTATGATTTTACTTGACTACATTCCATGGTGAACTGATAAGAGGTATTTAGCTATACTTTATGCGAATGTTGATGGTAAGGTGATATTTTCTATGCATCAACCTCTCTCGAGCATTGAGCACCTATCTCAAGAGCGGGTTTTATTGCATCTTTGCCTCTAACCCCTTAACTCTGAGATGATCTAACCTACACCCTTATTCTTCCACATACAAAAACCACATGATATCTCTATCCTATGATTGATTGTATGATACCTTATTCAGTTCCCTAGAGTTTCTTGTCTTTCGACCTCAAAGCCCTAGCCTAATACATGTAAATAATGACCAAGTATCAACATGTAATCAAATCATAAATAAGATAACCAACAATTGCAAGAATTAAGCTAAATAATTGAAAGATTAAAGTTCATCCATGATGTGTAGTCAAAGTTACATCATAAACCCTAGCTTAGATGTTTAGAACATTATGAGATGAAGAAAATACAAATTATAATTCATAGTCATGAGAGTAGAGTAAGAAAAACGAGATGAGATGCCGTGAATCCAATCCTCTTAAGCCTTGCACTCCAATTTCCTTTTCTCCTATGTCAAAAAGCCCTTTTTTTATGTCTCCCGAGGTCCCATTTATGTACCCATCAAATCCCCCTCGGGATGGGCCTCAAATAGACAAAACATAGTCATATTCACGCCCACGCAGTGTGTGGAAAGCACTAGAAATCGGCTTCCTCGAAAGCACGCGCAGGTCTACCAGGGCGTGACAGACTGTGGTGCTTTATCTCTTCATGTTCAGACGACTACAACTTTCTCAATTCGAACTCCGACTGTAATGCTTCGACTCTACTAAATATCTTGAAGTCAAGAATCCATACATACCAAGAAAAGTTCCATAAGATGTCATTTTATAAATTTAAAATGCAATAGAACAAAACTGGTTGGTTGTTGTCAAGCTCGTTAGCTTGCTTCCCTTGTTTTTGTTCCGACTTCCCGAAAGTGTATATCTCCCTGTCCCGTGAGTCCGACCGAAAGGATCTTGGTCTTGTCGAAAGCTTGTGTCTAGAATGTAGTTCTGGGGTAGTTTAGAGCCATTTGATTTCTCATCCAATACAAAAACTGAAAGGTCAGAACTGTTGTGCTATGTTTGCTGATTTTCCAATTTTTCGTTGTGTCTTCACTCCAAATTCGCACCACCCCGCCAAATGGATGACCTAATCATAAATATGAACATTTAGAGCATTAGGGCACTTATTTAACATAAAACCATTTCTAAAAACTAAGTAAAACTTAGGGTTGTATTATACTATATACTATCAAGGCCATAATTTAAAACAAAATCTATAAGGGCTTTAATTACAACTGCGGCATATTAAAATTAAGGTTAGATTGTTCCAAAACATTTTACAAAAGGCATAAGTTACATGCTCGCTTTCTTCACACCGTGGCCTCGAATGAGTGTCGTTCATCGTTGTCTGTTCCTCACCTGAAATATTTTCCCTTATAGGATGAGCCACGCCGAGTAGAAAAACTTCCTACAGAGGCTACTCCCCCCCTAAGTGCACATGCAACGGTCATGTTCCACATTCACATCCCAAGTAAAAAAATATGTCATTTCTACTATGGAATCCTATATGTCATGTCATGAAATGAGATGAGAATCAATCACGTACCATGCCCCCGAGTCCTCACCGACTCCCACCACACCATGCGAATGCCAATGTGTGATAAACCGTCATTAATGAATCGCATCTAATGAACACTTTGAAATAAAAAGTCGTTTGTTTGTAAACCAAAACTTTTATGGATGTCACTAAATGATCTTTATAATCAAACCGTGTTCATATCGGCGCGGATTTCTGGGACCACCGCAGGACTCCACACGCCTTCCTACACTTTTTGGACTTTCACCGTTGGAGTGTATGAACCAGTACGGGCCTTTCACCAGAGGGGATGTCTAACTTTTCTACCACACGTTTTTCCATGTTATGCAAACTCGTTGACCCCATTGGACACACGTCCAACCATCGAAAGCTCCACTCCATCAATCACCAAGTATGGTGATTGATCATAATCATGCATTCACACCCATTCAATGCGATGTCCTCGTGCATATGCACGCCACATGTATAATGAATTCTACATGGACAATTCAAACCATACAATTCACCATGTATTATGGATAATTATATTATGAGCATATAATTTGGCAAAACTAAATAATCATCCTCAATGTCAATATTCAAACACTTGATATTACAACATCTCAATCCAGATCATCATCTGCCAATCCAGAACCCTTTCACATCCCCACAACCCAACAATAACCTAATTTGGCATTATAGATGGCCACAAAATAGTCAACACCATAGCTTCAAGCCAAGCCATAAACCAATTGAGACCATGCCACACCACAAGCCATGACAAAGCCACAATCATGCCAATAAATGACACAAACAGCCCTAGATCCGCCCCAGACCGTTCACATCTAGGCCATGGTCAAAGCACAAACCAAACTGGTCATCCAAAAGCACAAATCAGCCATACATAAGCCATAAGACACTTCCGAACCCACTAGAAATCAACCCCAAATCCTGCTTTTGAAATGAATCCACACACATCGACTAAACCGTCTCGAAACCACCCATCAAGGGGCTTCCATAGGCCATACACAACACCAAATAAAACCACAAAACAGACCATAATTCTGTCCCACAAACTGTTAAACAACCTAAGTTGTAGCAATCCTAGGAAAGGGACCATAACTCAGGCTGTAAAGGTCTAATTTAGGTGATTCAAAAGCCTAACATCAAGTTCACCGATGCAGCTACAATTTCTATGAAGAACACAAGTCCAAAATCCCTCCATTTCCCAACCGAAACTAGAGCTCGTAACTGGACAGACCGTTAAATGTTCCTGTTGCGATGGGTCCCGAAATGACCATAAATTGAGATATAGAGATCCAATTTGGGTGATCAAAAGCCTAACATCAATTTCATAGATTCAGCTATAACTTATATGAAGGGCACAAGTCCAAATACCCTCCGTTTCCCAACCTAAATCTAGTCCCAAAATCTGGACATTGTGTAGGGTCAAAACAGGCATCCCTATAAAAATCCAATTCCAAACAAATTTAGCAGGGTGGAAACACCAAAGGAGGGCCCCTTCTTCTTTCTTTCTTTATTCTCTTGCTCTTCTCCACCACTAAGACCAGCAGGAGATTTCTCCTTTCTACTTAACCTTCAGCCACTCTCATCCACCTCCTTTCTATGAGCTTGACACATGGCTTTGCTCATGCCACGTGTCACCCACATGGTTTTGATCATGCCATGTGTCACCCACATGACTTCAGAGATCATGTCATGGTGTCACCCACTCATTCGGGGTTCCTTTTGCCTCGGGGAAAACGTGGAATCCGCCTATTCGAATTCGATGAAATTTACTCTAGGCACTAGACTTCACAAGACGACCTAATCTAAGTGAGGTTCAAGCCATTGTCTTAAAGTCCAAATTTACTCGGGTTTTACAGTAACCTCCTCCCTTGGAGAATTGGGTCTACCTCTTAGAAAAACAGGTATGGCTGAAGAAACATGTCTTTCCCCTGCCAGATTCCTTAGAGAAGTGAAGTTGTCTATAATCTTCTCTTTTGAAGAAAAGAATCTATCTCTTAGAGAAGTGAAGTAGTCCCTAATGAACTTCATTTTGTACCTTGGAGAAATGAGTCCACCTTTTGGAAACATAGGCCTGAGAGGATAAACATATCTTTCCCCTACCTTTTTCTTTGGAGAATTAACTTTCCCTGCAATCTTACCATTTAAAGGAGTGAATCCTACTTTAGGGAAAAAAGTTCTTTTTCTTGAGAACATCTTTAACCGTCGTTATTAATTCTTCCTCGGGGGAAATGAACCTACCCTTACTGAGGATGGGCCTTTCCAAACCTTTCCCCGAGAATAAATTTTCCCGGGAATTCGTCTCGCTTTTCGATGAAAGTTTCATTTTCGAGAATTCCATATATTGCTCTATCTCCATACTCGTATCCTCTCATCGATTCTCCCAATGTAAGGATCTGCATAAAACCGCAAACTCTTCCTCCTTCCTTTTTCAACCTATTAACGAACTATATCAATATTTAGGACTCCATACCCTTTCGAGAGAGTTTTCCTCCTTCTAGATTTTATCAATGCTTTTAGATCGGCTAGTATATTGACTGAGTAGCCACCCGCAGTGATCCTTATCAGATCGCTAAGGGGCTTTCTTTTTGTTAAGGAACTTGAGTATCCCTGGGGCCGATCCCGCCATGTATGACATTTCTAAAACCCCAACATGCATTAGTAGTATGGTTCCATGAATTGTGGTACTTACGATAAGTCTTTCCCCTTAGTTTGTCCTTGCTGGGGATCCTGTGATCTTTAGGGAAGGTAATTAATTTTTCTTTCACCAAGAAATCAAATATTTCCCAATCTTCGTTACCTTAAAAGTATATTGGACCCGTGTATCAACAATTTATGTCTTTTTCCACATATCAGGTGTAATTTCTACCAAAAGAGGACAAGTGAATGTCCCATAAAGAAATAGATCCGCTATGGCAACCTCTCGTTCACCGACAATAGGTTCCTATGGACTCTCTTTCTGGTGAACTTTCTTCCAAGAATTTCTTCATATATCTCCGTCACCTTAGCTGCAAGTTCATAAAAATCTCTAACTTCCATACCTTGGAATTTCTTCCTCAACTCAATGTCCAAACCTCTTTGGGCCATATTCATGTACTTTGTCTTTGGAAGATGGATCTTGCATCTATTTCTCATCTTCTTGAAACGGAAGATAAACAACCGCTTGGGCTTCCCATTTCTTCGAAATACTGACAATTCTACGATGCACACTTCAAACTCAGCCTTAAAGAACTGAGTGTGGAAATGCCTTTGCTCTACCACCTTATATGGAGTCTGTACGTTGTATGTCTCAAGTGAATACGCTCGCAAAGAGTTAGGAAAAAGTCTGCTTGAAAATGATAAATTTCATAATTAGCTAATCAAGGAGTAAAAACTCATTGAATTTTTTTAATGTCCATTTTTCTCGATTGTTCTTACAATGTAATGCTTGTTTTATGCAACAATACGTGCTATTTACCAAATTTATATTTTGTAAAAAGAAATTTAAAGTACAAATGAAAATTCCAAAAGAAAAATCATAAGTGAAATATATCAGAGTCGTGAGGTCGCGATAGAGAACTGGTGTCGCTACCAAAAGTCCTTCGCCGCCGCCTTGTCGAACTAATGTTGTCGTCATGGCAAAGAAGAAGTTGTTGAGACAGAAAGAAGGGCTTCAAGGAAGGATTTCATGTCAGTACACTCATTATGAGGTCGTTTACGTTAACACACATCAGTTTAACGAAGTCATCACGTCAACAGGTCATGACTAGGAGTGATGGCAAGCCAAACAAAAGTTGTTGCGACAGAAGAACACTTGATGAGACTAAGACACGAGGGACTTCCAAAGAAGATAATGTCGCGACACCGTTTTGAGGTCATGACACAAAAGGAAGATATTGTTGGTCGCAACAAAGAAATAATGTCACAATGTAAAGTATGTCCAGATTTTGCAATGTTCCCACTAAAGCAACTTCCACAAAACATTTTGTTGAAACACTAATTCAGGTCGTAGCACCGGAATTCATGTCACGATAATAAGAAATTACGCTGCATACTAAAAATGTTGTGACTAAGAAGTGAAGGTTCTTCACGTCAGATGGGCGTAATTGATGTCGCGGACATACTTTTAAGGTCGCGACATAAATCTCGGCAAGGAAAGAAACGATTAGGTCTCGACCTAAATCCCATGTTGCGACAATACAATGAAAAGACAAACAATTTTGAGTCGTAACATGAGAAGGGGAGCTGTGACCAAGGATCATAACAAATGAGGTCATGATACTTCAGGCTCACATAGAATGGTAAAGATGAAAATAACATGCCAGTTATGACTTAACTAAGCACACGCATATAATTATCATGTTGAAAACATGTCGCAACAAAGATCAATATAATTGCAATGGAATTGATGTCCCTATTATCAAATCAAATGATCCATATCACATATCTGCAATAGAGCAACAAATAAATGTGAACTAGAAATAGAAAAATTATAACTGTCTGAGACTAAGAAACAGGCTACACCAACATATAAGATATCACTGATACTTCCTCGAGGTCACATCAGATGAATTGTAGTGATTTAAAGAGAAAATACTTGTCACACCTAAATTCCATGTTGCGACAAGAAAAACAAGGGTATCAGCTAGCTGGAGTCATGACTCGCTAATAGCCTCAAGACAACTTAAATGACATCACAATGCGTAAAAGAGGTCATGGATATCGAATTAAGGTCATGCGACACCAACTCCTTAAACAAGAAAATGATTTGTCGCAACCAGTTCTCACCGGCTGATAAACTAACATGGTCAATGGCAAAGAATCTCATGTCGCAACTAATTAATCAAAATTGCAACTAAAGAAAACAAGTCAAGGAGAAAACCTCGTGTCGCACTCAGTCTGTAAAGAATAAGAGAAAGAAGGTTGCAACCGGGGCTCGCGCAATACGACGGACCGACAAACTGTATCAGACTTTACATCACAATAAGCTTTTGAGGTCGCGACCTAAAATAAGAGTCGGGCCATTGATTTGCAGGAGTCCACCAAGCCTCAACCGTGCTCACCAAGGTTATAAATAGGCTGCATTACGCTTTAGTAAGTTTAGCTTTTCTTTTTGGGAACCTGCACGAGGGGTTAAGAAAACTCATCAGATATTTTTAAATAAATTTTCTTTTCTTTATTTCTTTCTCGGATCCGAACCAAAAATTTGTTGTAATGTTGCTAAAGCATTATTTCAATTTCTTTTATAAGTTACTACTTGAGTTTAAATGAAATCTAGACTATTTCCTAGAAATCGTCTCTTCTCAAATATTGCAACCGTAATGTGGTGCAATTTATCAAATATTCCATCAACATTGTAATGCGCTTTCTGTGGCTAATAAATCTCCACTAGCTCAATTTATTGTTAGTTACGCCTTCCCGCATAAATTAGGAAGGAAGTACCGAAATTTGGAGGATTTATTTGATTGATGTGCCTTTCATACACTGTCTTCTACAGTAGTTTCGAATACCCTTCTAAGGATCAGATCCCTGCCTGATTTCCATGAAGCCCTCCGGGAGTGACACAGATATAACCCATTCTTTAGAGTTTTTTAGGAATATTCTAATCAGGGGTATGTTGGACCATTATTGTGCCAATTATCGAGCCTTCGAGAGCCACTCGTATAAATACCCGCTTCACTCGGCAATTGATACCGAGGGATTATTTATCAATTTAAATCATCAGAGATTTCCACCTTAATTTGTTGAAACTCTCACCCTAGCGTTAGCCGTAGAATTCAATCAAGGGAAGGGAGAGATTCATTAGATTTTAAGGTCGGGTCATCAATCAGCCAGGAATTTTGCAATACCCCGACTAGGCTTCTGTCAGCAATCATAGCTCAAGAAATGGGTAAGGAAATATTGAGAAAGAAAAATACCTAAATCTTCAGAAAACAAATGCTGTCAACCATATAATTAGTCAGACAAACCCTGGGTTTTCGAGAGAAACAAGTGATATTTAATTTCCAAGGAATAAAAGGAGAAACTAACTTGCATCACATCATGCATCTTTTGACAAATCCGCATCCAAATTTAGGGACAGAGTTTAGCTGGATATAATGCAAATTGGATTGCTTCTACAAGATTTCTTATTAGTGTTGATTTTTACAGAGAACTGATTCAATCCAACTAATCATAGCGTATATAAATTCATTAGCTTACTTTTATTGTCTTAAGTTTTCTATGTTATCTTTAAGACAATTATCCTTTAATCTTTAGTTGATAAACTTTATCATTGAGGTTCGAGAAAAGTGGATTTAGAAGTTGTGGTGAAGGATTTTGAGAATCCAAGTCAAATCTCTACGGGAATGATATTCGACTTACATCCAATTTTTTACTACATGTATGACCTATGTAATTTATGTAATAGACTAAAACCTATTCATAATTCTAGAACATTAAACCAATATTCATTTTAAAGAAACATAGCCCACTTGACATGGCCACATGAAAGTTGTAAGACTCCTGTAGAGGTGTTAAATTGAGAGGTTTAATACATATAACAAAAGGAAAATGTGTCTTTATACACAGTGTGGGATTGAAAGGATTTGAGAAAATAAATTAACATCCCGAGACAAAAGAGTAGAAATGCGACCTAAATTTTTCATTTTATAAAGAAATACACAAACAGATGCAAGACTGTCAGATAAGCTTACTAATCTTACAAAGGTTGGGGCAGACACAACCATCCTGATACTAATCGTTTCCTAATTCATTCCAATATATTCCATTCAGAAGATAATTAATGCATAGAAGCGAATCGGGATCTAATTCGAGACACTGAATTGAAAAGAACACTAAAGAGCTTAAGGAAAGTCAGCAGAGTAGAAAAAGCAACCATGACAGATGAAAGAATTGATCACACAGTTGAACAAGAAACAGCAGTAGCAAGACCTCCAATGCAAGATACAATGGAGGATTTCTGGAGGCCTGTCATCCAAGTAATACTCACGCCGACACTCAAGCATATGTAGGCTAACAACTTTGAACTAAAACCAGCCTTGATCACCATGGTTCATGAAAATCGCCTTTATCGGGCCATCCACTCCTAAGATCCTGTAATGAACAACTTGAAGATTCCTCAGATGGCAAACACAGCTTGCTTGAGCGTGAGACCGCAGGTAATAAAGCTACACCTCTTTCCCTTCTCCTTAAGAGATATTGCAACCACATGGTATGAATCATTACCATATGGATCATTTGATACATGGGAAGAGTCAGGAAGCATTCCTAGGCATTTTTCCTCATCCTCATACCGAAAAGAATATGGAAATCATAGTGTTCCAACAAGGGAGGATGAAAGCTTCTATATTGCATGGGAATGTAATAAAAGGTTGGTTTAAGAGATGTCTATGCATGCACACATCCAAATGACAACCATTACTTATCCATCACTCTTAATGATACTTCTAAGGGTATCATAGATGCTTCTTGATGTGGGGCATTCAAGAAGAAAAGTGCAGAGGAGGCAAGGGATTTGATAAAGCGCACTCCAGCTAATGTGCAACATGAAAGCTCCATCTCACTTACAAGGAGCCATTCATGCCAAGGCAAAGAGGGAGTAGAGTCATCATGTTGTCTCATAAATAAGATGACTGTACTGAAGCAAAGTTATCCTTCATTATGCATGTGATGGATAAATAGGATAAAACTCGCATTCCTCGCCCATGAGATCGAGCAATGCAAACAGACATGGGATAAGAAGTGATGAGGGACCCATCAAGAAGATCCTATAGCCGAGATGGCCACTACCTTAATGAACAGAGAAACTATCATTTCAAGCCAAATCCCAACTTGCCCACATACAATCCAGCACTAAGGAACCATGAGAACTTCTCATATGGTGGAGGAGCATCACAAGGTCAAAGACAAGGGATGAATATTCAGCAAGTAAATATCCATCACATTCCAAAGAAGAAGAAAGAAGAATAAAATCAAAGAAATGAATATCAAGGTCGTAAGAGGACCTAGGCTCGAGGATGTATGTTGTAGTTCATGGGGGATAACAAAAAGATGCTCCATACCCATGAACAGAATTCCATGAGTTGAAGCCTAAATCCAACTCACAAAATGCTCAATCAAACACCAATGCTTCCCCTCGAAGAACCTAGGGAAACACAAATAGTAATCACTGACCTTGCAAAACCAGAACAAGAATGCATTACCTAGTGACACTTAGAAAAACCCAAAGGACTGTATGGCAGTCTAGCTAAGGAGTGGCAGGGAGATGAGCAGCAAAACATAACAGAAAGAGAAGACTGATCAAAAAGAAGAAAAGGCAACTAGAGGAGAGAATGGAAAGAGCATGGCAGAGAGGACTACAGAAACAAAGAAGCAAGTGCAACCATGCCTAAGAAAGGTCAGAAGCGTATGAGAAGGAAAAGGTTAAGGCTTACATCCCTGCAGTCCCATTTCCACAAAGGATTCAGAAAGTAAAGAAGGAAGAACAATTTTCTAAATTCTTGGAAATTTTCAAGAAGATAGAAATTAGTATTCCCTTTGCAGAGGCATTGACTCAAATGCCCAATTATGCAAAATTTCTAAAAGAGATACTGAGCAACAAGAAGAAGATTGTCAGAAGTGAATAGTGAACTTAAACTCAGCCACTCTGCGCTTATTCGCAGGGGCCATACTAACAAAAAATACAATCATGCGTTTCACCATTCCTCGTCAATAAGGAAATATGAGTTCAAGAAGGCCTCATAGATTCAGAAATGCCATGAACTTAATGCCCTTATTAGTAGTACATGATTGCCTGGGGAACTACCCAACAACAATTATACTACGTAGATGTAAGGATTGATCCATGGCTCAAATCCGTATAGTGTTCTTGAAGATGTCAGTCAAGGAATTTATCTTCCCCGCGATCGTGGGTTAGGTGAAAATTGAAGAAGACAATCAAGTCCTCCGTTGTTAGGAATAATTCCTCTTAGCAACCTGAGTCGCATTGATTGATGCAAAAGTGAGCCGACCCCTCGAGGTGGGAAATGAGGCAATACACGTCAACCTCGACAAAAGCTTGACACAATCTTGCGTCGATGCAATCATAATGTCAGAGGATAACATAGTCCCATCGGGCTGACTTGATCTTCCGATTGTACATTTAGCATTCTATCAATGAAAATGAGATGAATTTCCAAGATATCGAGTGTCGACAGAACTAACAGTGATTCCGGGCGCCTTGGTAAAATAATGAAACAAATTTCAGTTTGAATGAAACGTCAAGAAAATCCAAGCAACAGAGAAAGTTACTAAACAAGAGACTAGGTGCGTAAGGGTTATTTTTGTTGAATTACCCACTATCCGAAATATACTTTCATGAACCGTAAAGGGGAAACCAAGAATCATATCACCGAATTGATCAAAAAATGAAGAACAAAGTACGTCTGCAAATTCTATGAAATACAAAGAGGCTATCACCGGTCAATTGAAGATCTAAAGGGCGATCGCCCTTCATTTGCATGCACAAATCCTGCTACATGATGATGCAAACATTTCATCGAACAATTAAAAGGAGACTAAAACCTCATTATGAAAGATGTTAATGTGGCAAGAAGGCACTGGAAACCCGATAAATGTGGATTTATTTATGCCACATCGATACCCTAGTGGAGCCCAACATGTATTCCTAATAATCAGGTGGATTCATCGTGATCAAAAATGAAATGAATGAACTGATTCCTAGCTTAAGAATCCGCGGTTGTGATGGAGGGTGTGTATAGATTATAGAAAATTGAATAACGCAACTAGAAATATCATTTTCCTTGCCTTCATCAACTCGAAGGCAAAATCTGCGACAATGATCAAGCAATGACAATAGAGTTTATCTTTAATAATAAAAACTTATGTCGCGACAATAAAAGCTGCAGAGTAATAGTTCTCTAGCACAACAAAAGAAAATTATGTTGTGACAGAAAATGGAAGAGAAATGAGACAAGCCAAGACAAGTTTGTCGCGACAAAGATTTCAATATTGCAACAAACAGTTCAGCCAACAAAAAATATCAAAGAAGGAATTATGTCACGACATCTTTAAAGTTTGTCGCGACATAGAGTTCAATCTCAGCAGTGCAAGACAACAAGACTATGTCGCGACAACAACAATATGAAACTGTGAGAAACTCTGTCGCGATAAAAGAAAATATTGTCTCAACAAAGGTAGAGAAAACCTGATAGGAGTGAATGTCGTGAACATAAAGAAGAATGTCGCGACAAAGTGGAAGAGTTGAAGGCAAATATATCTGTCGCGACATAGAAATTTATGTCGCGACATTTTTCAGGAGCGGCAAATAATGACAAGTTGGTTGCAACAAAGTTTTTATGTCGCTACACAAGACACTCATGTCGCGACAATCACTAGACAACTTCAGCAGAACTATGTCGCAACATTGTCAAATTATGTCATGACAGAATCGAAGAAGAAAGCACGAAACCACAAGCCACGGCGTAAACTGGCGTTCATAACAAGAGTCGGGAACAAGTAAAGATCGACAAACCAGGTCGCGAATTTTCTATGTCGCGACAAAGCAACCACCGGTTTTAATTTTTTGCATCCACAATTTCACCTCAAGTGCAACCCATCATTGGAAAATCTATAAATAGAAGCATCTAGGGTGTTGTGCGTAGCTTCCGCAAAACCAAAACTTCTGGATAGCTGGAGACTCATTTGTATATTATTTTTATTTTTATTTTTCCTTAATTTTCTTTTTTGTCAATTTAGTTTTAGCTTAGCATTTTAGTTAGTTCTTTTTGGGATTGAATAATGATCTGGTGTGAAGTTTCGAGCTAGGTTCATTGTAAAAATTTAGTTTTCATTACTGTTTGACTTTAATAATGGAAAATTTTGTTCATTAATTTCGGGCCGCTTGTACTTCAAAGAATTTTCTTAATCAATTAGTCACGTTATTTGTAATCCCATGAAAGACTGAGCTCCCTCCTCGGGAATGGATCGATGTTAATTACTGTTTCGCTCAACTTGAAAGAATGTCATAGTTCAAATCTTGAATTTATTTAATCTATTGTTCTTTAAGTTACTTGTTCGCATTATTAGTAGTATGTATCCGTAAAATGACTCCTATCTTGCCTTAATTTCTAGGAAGCCCCCGAGTACCATGTAGATGGGAGATTCATGAGAGTACGGAGCAGTTACTGGGTATGTTGTATCAATATTATGGAACTAATGAACTCGGGAAGATTACTCGATTGATCACTAACTTACTCAACAGATGGCGATAGTTTGATGTTGTATCAATTTAATTGATAAAGGTTTCTCTTCTATCCGATGAAAGGATCTTCGATCCCGTGTTAGCATGTATCTAATCAAGGAGGATAGAGAATTTTATCAACCACCAGCATCTATCAACCAGATCGAGAAGGCTTGTAATATCATGTCTATAGGGGGGTAAGAATTCTTCGGTCCTAAGATTCAAGTGAAGTACTAAAGGAAAATACTCAGATCTAAGAAAGAGGTTTTGTATTCTGGCTAGCACCGATTAGACTCATGTATCCGAAAAAGAAACATGGATGTTCACTAGTTAAATATACGTGCATGGAGAAATCCAAACTATACTAACTTTCAGATTCTTGACAAGTTCAAATTTCAAACCGATGGTCAACTATGTTATAAAACGACGGTAATTGAGCACCGTATTTCACGATCTATCTCAGTGTTAACTTTTACCTAAAGGAACTTTCTAATCCAATTATTTTGAATTTTTATATAGTTATTGAATTTTATTTAGTTTTTACTTTTCCTTTAGTTTAAAACCAAATAATTTTTAACTTTGGAGTTCAAATAGTAAGGATCTTGAGTAGATAGGGTAATTGATGTTTAGATTTTTCATCAATCCTCGTGGTAACGATATTTGGACTTAAATTCACTTTTATTACTTGTATGACTAGTGCACTTGCAGTGATCTAAACCATAACACATTTTCAAATGAAGTCTTCTCATCCAAGGTAAACAACATTTTTATATCTTGGTCAATCAACAAGTTTGCATACCGGATCGAATAGTCTTGTGTGTTAGTACTGTAAGTTCAAGCAACACATTGACCTCATCATATTTAGTCAATTTGGTCTCCAACAATTAGTCAATTTTTGGTCTATGTGTAAAAATTAGTCAACAATAACATCACGGATCCGCTAACCAAAGGGTTAATAAATAGAGTGTTAGTTGAGAAAATCATCGAAGGGAATGTGACTAAAGCTCATAAAGGAATAAGTTAATACAATGGATACTCAACCTAGCTGACTAGAGATCCAAAGATCTAGGTTCAAAAAGGACAACTAAATTGTAAAGACTTTGATTTGACTACTGTGGGGATCTTCCCTTTGTCCATTCCTATGATAAATATGTGATGCTCATAAGAAAAAGGTTAAACTAGGCTTTTAATGATCTCTATGTCTTAGAAAATAGTAACATGAGCTACTTTTAATTTAGGAGATCACCTATGTAAGGACGAAGTGGGACCGCTTCAAAGGGAATTAAATAGGCATGATTCCTATTAAACTCTTGCAGAACCAATTGCATGTTCATGGCCAAAACGAACATAAAAGTGAGAATTGGAAATGTTAAGAAGATTCCTATGTGTGGTATGTCATCATCTACACTAATGACAGAACGGTTCAAGGAAATCGTGTCTACTGTTTAGTTAGTAAAGTAAACATACTTCTACAAGATAAGGTTCAAAGGGTAGCACCTACCTCTCCTATGTAGGTTTGAATCATTGTACTTTATCACTCATGAGGAACCGTTGGTCTTGTGTCTTTGGAAGTCAATTTCTTTCATGTGGGGAATTGCCACTTGAATGAAATTAACGCATGTGCCTGAAACGATTGAGTAAATATTTAAAAAAACCCTTTAATTTCCTTTTATGGGTATTTATTCTTTTATCTTCCATTGATCTTGAAACAGTCAGAAGCCAAACCCCCCCTTATCTATTTAAAGACAGCTCCTAAGTATCTTTGAAGGAAGAAAAAAAAATAGAACAGATTCAACACAGATTTCATTTTTTTGTCTTCATGATAAAGATACGAACATCTCCAGTTTGTCAGGAGTGACTGCTAGTTAGGTGTTGTTGTTGTCATTGAGGGACCGTTGTATCATGGGAAGAAGAAGCCATGGAATTCTCAAGCACCTCCTTCATCATACTAAGTTTCAAAACCTGTTTTAATTTGATTGTATCGTACAAGACTAGGTCTAATTCCATCTTTTATAGTTTCTTTTATTTTTCTTCCTCTCATTCATCTATCATGCTTCAATGTATTTTCCATGAACTAATAGTAAACTGTCTCTACTAGGATTCGAACTCGGGTAGGTAGAAGATTGTTACTTTACAAGATATTGTCATCTTAGGACTTCACACTCACAAACCCCATATTAGGAGATGTCACTTAAATTAGTTATTATGTTATAAGCAATTACATCTCTCCAACGAGTCGGGTCAATTGTCTGACCTAGAGAAATTAGACACTCGCGTGCTCCACTCGACGGATTACATATTTTTGTGCCCATGACTCCAGCCCATTGATCATGGAATAGGGAGGCCAATGTCTCATTCTTGATGTAACTCTGTATTAGCCTCATGAATTAAAATAATTTTTTATTCAAAACCTCTCACTCAAGCTTAACTTCCATTTAATGCACCTTTATTTGACTTATATAATAAACTATATATATATACATATATATATATATATATATATATATATATATATATATATATATATATATATATTCACTTATGCAGCGTGTCACATTGCTCATAATCATTTTAACATTATTGAACTAAATATTGGATTTTGAATGACCATATGACTCAAGGGTTAAAATGTCATTCATCAGGAACTGACTCTCTCACCATTAATGTATCATCACAGCGCTTCTGCCTTCTCTACCACGCCACAAAGCCTGCTGCATCATGTTTAACCCACCATGAAATAAATCACACTCTCCTAATTCTCTCTTTGTCTCTTCCTTATTTCTCTCTAATCTCTTTTCGCATTTACAACATATATCGCATGCCTGTGCTCGGTTATAAAGCAGCTTAACATTTGCCTAAACTCGCTTCCACCCTGTGTACTCATATGACTTTAGCCCAAATTCCGCTTATCGTTATCACTTTAAGACGCTTTCCCATAATGCCCTTTACTGGCATCTAACATTTGAAGTCTATTTTTGGATATTTTATTCTGGTAACATTTACATTTTTGAAGTCTGTTATGGCTACATTATTTCTCCTACAAACAGATTTTTTTTTTCTATTTATATATGGTATCATTTCCGTACATTCGATAATCTATTTTCACTACATGAATTCCAAAGAGAATTCTATTCAAAGAATTATACCTCACTATCATACACTTTGAATTCCCGACACTTCCAAATTTGGTAATAATTCTAGATGAATTTTGCCAATCTCTTTGAAATCTAGAATGAATTCTTCCTAAATTCCCTCAAGAATTTTTACAAAATTATAATACCAAGAAAATGGTGAAAGTCATTTCTTCTTAGGATTCCCCGAAGAATCTATATTTATTTATTTATTCTTGTTAAATTTTGATCATTTTTTTTTACGAATTTTCTTATTAATTTATTATTTCTATTATTTTCGTATTATGTCTAACTCACAAATTGTAATTTGTTGCCCTGATATTTCGGCAACAAACTACTTATCCCGGATTTTGGATGCCGAATTACACTTAGATGCTTCGAACCTGCGAGAAGCCATCAAAGCAAATAATAGCAGAACTCAGGATCGACCTAAGCTTTAATTTTCTCTTCATTATCATTCGATGAAAGTCTCAAGAATGAATACCTTACAATAAAGACCTACTGGGTCCTCCGGCGCAGTTTAAAAGACCGATATGACCACCAGAAAACAGTGATACTCCCCAAAGCAAGATATGATCGGGTCGCGATTCATGCGCTTCCCAAGATTTTGAATCATAGCGAATACAATTTGGGCTTTATTTTGATTAGTTCGCAGTTAAAGCCAGGGGAAATATATCACCGATGAGGATATGCTCGAAAAAATCCTTTAATACTTTTCACGCCTAACGTGGTTCTCGCAAAGAAGAATATAGAGAGCGTCGGGTTTACTAAATATCAATTGATTGCATGTCTCCTCAGGGCTGAAAAGAACAACGAGCTGCTTCAAAATCATCAATCCGTCCTACGTGGTCTAAAGCATTTCAAGCAATGCTACTGGGCTTCTACCCCATAGCACAGACAAGGCACAAAACGGGCCGTCTAGGGGGAAAGCCGACGCATGACGTGGTGGTATACCCATGTTCTGGTCGCAGGATAATTCTAGATATCAAACACCGGTCCTTCAAAATAAGAAAGGCACCTAATAAAGGGAAGTTAATCACCCACCTTCTTCTCTAAAAAGTCGACTTCGATCCACCTCAATTTCTCGAACGTATTCAAGGAGACACTGGACCTATCACCCACCCATGGACCATTTCGCTATTTTATGGTTTCGCTGATGCATCAACTCGTTGGTCTCATGCTGCCTTCTTCTACTCGAAACCTTGCTTTAGCTCGCTTACTTGCACAAATTATCAAACCGAGCACATTTTCCCGATCATCCCATTAAAACTATCCGCTTGATAATGCCTATGAATTTTCTTCTAGCATTTCAAAACTATCGCATGTCACTGCATGTAGATTCAATATCCTCGTTGCTCATACACATACCGTAATGGACTAGTCGAATCTTTCATTAAGCATTTGTAATGGATTGCTGACCATTACTCTTAAGAAACCAAATTACTTTTATCTCGTTTGGGGCATGTTTCTTACTTACGCGGTAAACTTAATACGCTCTTCGTCCTATTGGTAATCATGATTTCTCCCCTTTCCAAATTGTTTCTGGGTCCCAACCAAATATTTCTCATTTACATGTATTTGGTTGTGCAGTTTATGTCCCTATTCCCCTAAACCAACGTTCCAAAATGGGTCTTCAACGTAGATTGGGCATTTATGTAGGTTTTCATTCTACATCGATTATACAATACCTTGAGCCTTTAACAGGGAATCTTTTTATCGTCGTTTATGTGACGGTTATTTGATTAACTGTTCCGCCATTGGGGGAGATAAAACCACTAATAATAAATGCCATATGGAATTACTGAATACACCATCATTGTCAGATCTTGATCCTCAGACTAAACAACTGAACTTAAGTTCAAAGAATCCTTCATTTACAGATCTGCATCAATTACCAAATGTTTCATCGATCCGAATAAAGTGGATAAAGTCACATATCCTGCACTGCGTCAATACACTAAAGACATATTGAAAATCTCTATAGATTCAGGAAATGCTATCGCTAGTACATCTAAACCATCAGCCCTAAACGCGGAAGACCTATTTGATATCTAAAGATTCTTTTCTAAGGAAAAGTAGCAATTTAATAAGCTGCTTACTCCCTGATGAGAGCATGGGCTGATGAAATTACTCCAAGAGCCTATTACGATACGCCACCTGGCTGAAGCAAATACATTACAAGGGTTAGTGGAAATGCCATAAGAGTAGTCAGAATCACCACCATTCCCTATGAATGAAGAGATCTCTATAAATTATATGAATCAAGGAGAAATATGGGACTGCAGAGGAAATACTTTTGTTAGCAATGTTTCTTTCCAAGTGGCTAAGGGCATTATGCAAAATAACGATGACAGAGCCACAAACTATAAAATGAATGTCGAAATCGACAAGATCGGGGAAAATGGAAAGAAGCAATTCAGCAGAATCAATTGTTTAGTTAAAGGGAGGTTTTTTGGACTTCAAGAGTTCCAACAACTCAAAATGTTAAGCTTGTTGGATATAGATGGGTCTTTGTACTAAAGAGATGAAAATAATGAAATCGCATCGATATAAAGCCTCGCTTTGTCGTGATAAGGTTTTCACGAAGACCCAAGATGACTATGAGGAGACATATTCACCAATGGATGCAATCACCTTGTGATCATTTACTACATTCGCGCTCCTAAGGACTAGAAATGTATTTGATGGATGTCATTGCCAACATATTTGTACGGATCCACAGATAGCGACATATACATGAAAATCCCCGGTTGATCGGCACGCTCGCAAAATTTTCTCAAAACCACGCGGGTATGTATTCAATAAAGTTGCAACGATCCTCGTACGGACTTAAACAATCCGGTAGAATGGTACAATCGCTTGAGTACATCACTTATCAAGAGAAGGATATGTAAATAATTCAATCCGCCCATGTGTATTTATCAAGAAAATGTAAGTCACTTTGACAATTATACAGTGATATGTGGATGATTTAAATTCATCAGGACCCCCTAGGCCTAGAAACTGCTTAATTATTTAAAGAAAGAATTTGAGATGAAAGATCTAGGTAAGATCTAGATACGTCACATCAAGTAGATCGAGCGTATATTTTCAAATGGTATTTTGGCCCATCAATCAACATATACCGAAAAAGTCCCGTCGCTTTACATGACAAAGCCCATCCCCTTAACTCCCTATGACCTGTAAGATCACTTAGCGGATAAAGACCCATTTCGTTTCTAAAGAAGAATTAAAACTCCTTGCTCGTAAGTTAACATACTTGCGCACTGAGCATTAATGTATCTGTAAATTGCAGCAGCCACATTGCCTTTTCAAAGGAACTCATTAAGTAAGATATAGTCACGCCTACTCTTAGGCATCGAAATCCGAGTAAAACATTTGCCGAGATACCTTCGCGGACAAGTGATATGGGGTTTTATTCTAAAGCACCAAAACTTTAATTACTTGTTATACTGATGCAGATACCTTTCTCATCCCCATGTGCCTCGATCACAATCGTGATACGTATTTACTGCCAAGAATACTTCCATCTCGGAGATCCATTAAGCAAAACCATGGCGGCAACCTCCAATCATTCAGAGTTATAGCACTATACAATGGTTTTTTGCCAGGAGCGATGTATAAGATCCATGATTCAACATATTCAGAATCTCTAGCCGTCTTTCTCCTATTTCAAAACACAACAACAACATTATAATGAAGATAATGCCGCCTCAGACACAACTCAAATAATGATACATCAAAGGAGACCGAACAAAGCATATTTCTCCCAAAGTTCTTTACACGCACGGTAGCTTCAAAACAATGGAAGTAGATTAATATACAACAAATCAGTCTAATGATAATCCTCGCTAGATTTATTCACTAAGGCATTACTCCTCGCTACGACTTTTCAAGAAATTTCTACGCTTAAATCGATCAGAGGACTCAAAGATCTACACACCGAGATATTAAGACATATGTGGGAGCGTTAAATACTCAAAGATAATCGTACCTTTTCCTTCACTAGGTTTTTTGGTCCCACTCGGGTTTTTCCAAGAAGGTTTTAATGGCAAGAAGTATACTTCAAAGACATCGCATTTTTTTTCCTTCACAGCTTTTGTCCCACCGGGTTTTTCCTAAGCACGTTTAATAAGCGCACGTTTTGGATGTTATGGTCATTCATGAGTCATGAGAATATTTGGATTAAATTCACCATAATGACTAATGTTACAATGTCATTCACGGTAATCTGGCCACTTTCTCACTATTAATGAGTGATCATTTATGAGCGCTTTTGGCCTTTCACTATGTGCCCTTATAACAGTTTAATCAACTTAAATGTAAATCATTGTAATTTCCTCTCGAATTTTCTCATTTCTTCCTTATTTCTCTCTAATTCTTTTGATTTACAACGTATATATATATATATATATATATATATTTGCTTGACAATGTAAACCTGAATTTACGATTTTAGAATCTGATACTTTTTACATTTGAAAGACATAAATCAAATCAAGAAAACATTAATTGATTACAGAATCCAAGCACAGAATAGAAACGAGCTAAGTCTTACATGCAGAGTAATCCTAATATACTTAAAATACATAAAATTCTGCGCCTAAAGAAACATACTTCAACTAAAACAAACGAATTAGCCTAATTCAAAAACCAACGATTTAACCAGACAAGTCACAATAAGTCACGACAAAAACATAAAATACAAAAAGGAAAATCAAATGAAAAACTCAATATAAGAATATGTATTTAAAAATTAAACAAAACTCAAATCACGCGAAGAACCACTACCGGGGTTTAAAGTCTAAACCCACAACATAAAACAATATGAGAGGTGATTCAAGCAAAGGAAAAAACTACACCTCCTTTTAACAAGGATGAAAAACGAAGGAAAAAAATTAGAATTCCCAAATGAGAGGAAGGAGGGGGGCAGTTTATATATATATATATATATATATATATATATATATATATATATATATAAAGAGAGAGAGGGAGAGTTACATTATGTATTTTTTTTAAATACCATAGGAATAAGGATGAGCTTAAGTATCGGACCTAAAATAAAATCTACAACCCGATCCTTTTAAAAATAGATTTGAGTCGAGCTTTGACCTGTTGACTCATGACCCAAAGTTGGTCATGGACCTCGAGCTTTTTGAAAATGCTTACTATGGCTTTTAGGCTTGACCTCACCCACATTTATGATTTGAAATCAATGTTATTTACATAACGTTGTCATAATATGTTTTCAACTCTTATATTTTAAACGATGTTGCATATATTTTCTTCAACATCCCATTATGAGTATAATAAAGGGGTGATTTTAAAAAACCTTTTCGAAATCTAATCATTCATCCAAAATCTGATATTATTATGATAAAAATAAACTTCTTATTTTCTTGTAAAAATTATCATTCTTTTAAAAGATACAAGTAAATATAGAAATAAAATATTTTTCAATGAATTATTAAAAAAGCTTGGGAAAGTTTTTTTTTTTAAACAAAATTTGGGAAAGTTAAATTTACAAATTTTGGAGTATTTGATTTTTTTAACCAAATATTTTTATATTTAATAGAAATTGGATTAAATTAGACAAATAAAAAAATTGCAAGAATTACAAAAGTAATCTTAAAAGATAAATCCTTACATGATAATTATATTCCTCAGCTTTCGTCCATCCCGGAATTATAATGAATTTTTTTTCATAAAAGGATAAATATTTTTAAGGTCACCTTTTCAATAGGTTATTGCAATTATTTATGGAATTTGTCCGTTTTAATTGGTAATCTCTAAATTATTTGCCACTTAATTTTAATAATAGACTTAAAAGAAGTTTGGGAAGTTTCAGTTACAGAACCCGAGCAGACGCAACTGGCTTTAACCGGATCGGATCGGATCGGATCATTCGCTCAAACTCGGCAGCTGGATATATGTCCTACGCTCACATAGAGTGAAACCAGTCGCCACGTCTCATACACGGCCATAGGGTTCCGGATTCTCGCCGGTATCTCCAAATTTTCACATGCAGATCTGAAAACCCCACAATGCTCCTCTCAACTCTACTTCTCTCAGGTATCCGCATTCCAAACGCCCTCTTAGATTTTCCTTTTTTTTTTACTTGGTTTTAATTTTCATTTTTTCTTCGGAAATCAGGGATCAGTCTCAGAAGGAGCTATTAAACATCCTTAAGAACGCGTGGCATACCATTTTATGTCATCTTGCTAAACCCTGTTTGGTTACCGAGAAAGCTGAAAATTTTGATCAAATGTTCTGAAGGCTCAATTCAGCGGTGGCAAATGGTGGCTACGTTTTGGGTTGAGCCTTTGTTTTCAATCCATCTTTTTTAATCGGGAATCAGAAGGGAATGAATGATCCAATTGATTTGATGTTTTTATTTGGCACCTGAATTTTGATGTCTCGGATATAATAGATTCGAGGAAGGAAGTGTTTGATGATCGATCCTAAGCTTGGTGGTTCTTTCCCACCACCATCCAGACGTCACCCTACAGTGAATCACAAAGCTGTTACTTCTGTAAGATTTTGACTTAGAGTTTTGTTTGTCGTTTTCAAAATGTAGAAGGGGAAGTAAATCTGTTGCTGTGAATGTTACCCTTTGCTTGCTTGCTTGCTGAGAAAATTGAGAAGAATGGTTAGTCTAACTTAAATTTTTCGTTAAGCCAGTGCATGAGAAAAACTGTGTAACTCCCCACCTGGAGCTTTTTTTTTTTTTTTATCAGTAAAATTGAGCAATGGGTAATCCCCCACCTGAGCTAAATACAACTATTTTTCTTTTCTTTTTCATCTTTTTAGTGAGAAAAAATTACTTGTTACATATAGAATCTAGAATTTCTTATACTTATTTTATTCTCTATTGCAGTATTAAAGTGGTGGTAACGAGATTTTCAGCTTTGAATTTGAAATTGTTTTCCTTTTCTATTATCTAATTCAAAGAGGTACTTCTTTGACAGGAACATGGAGTGGAACTAAGGTATCTTTCTGCTGATCCAATTCAAACCGAGTGCACCAAAGTGGTTTTTCTTGTTCGGCCACAACTTGGTTTGATGAAATTTATTTGCTCGTATATTCGTACTGATATTTCAAAAGGACTTCAAAGAGAGTATTTTGTTTATTTTGTCCCTCTGCTCTATTATGGTTCCAGAAAGGTGAGCCTTTCCTTAGCCTTTATACTCATCTACATGGATTTGATCTTTAGTCTATACACTATATACTTGTTGTAGGAGACTTGGATAGTTTCTGATTGTTTCTACCATATAAAAATCTATATATAGACTTTGAAGAGGAGAATTTTCTAACTCATTTGCTGACTCATAGAGCACCACATGGCTCAGTGATGATGATAATATCTTTAACTGATCTCTATGCTATAAAGCACGAGAATTTTACTCACCACATTTTCAGCCACGAATATTTTCTTCGGCTCTCACAATCAGCAAGATTTTTCACTACAGGAATGCCAGTTGATGGGGATACAAAGCTCTCACTTTAGCAGAAACATTCACAAACCTATGTTTGAAGAGACAGTTTTTTAATTATAATAATTGAGTTACCTACATTTAGTAAGTTTGATATTGGATGATGATGAGCAAATGAAGAGAGCAAATCAGTTACAAATTGCACAAAATAATATATTTGCTATTTGTTCTTTTGATAAACTTAAGTATTATTAGTCTTTTTCAATGGCAGATTTAGTTTAATTGTATCACTAAAAAGTACACACATTTTTAAAGCTATTTGTATCTACTGCCATATTCATGTTATGCAGTTTTCCTTGACTGGATACTAAATGTGAGGGCTAAAGAAGCATCAGTCCTGTTGCTGATATTCTCAATCGCATGCAAGTAGAAGAGCCAGTTAACAGAACCATGTAATTTTGCTTCAGCTTAAACTGTTCTTAAAGCTAAATTGACCTTGGAAATTCATGTTTTATTCAATCACATGCTTTGTATGTCTATTAATAACTTTTGGGATAAAAAAATTAATAACTGTTTACTTCAGATGGGCATGCCTGAGACTTCACACCCATTCTATGATAGGAGAGGTAGTTCTATTTCCTTGGTTTGGTAACTGTAAGGAATGTTCATATGAAACAAGCATAAACTTGTGTAGCTCTATTTGTTGGTATAAAATTTCTTTTGTTTTTAATTATTTTGAAGTGAAAAGAGATGGAGTGATTAGCAAATTAAAAAGCACAGGTTTTATGATTTGAAATCTCACCCACATTGATGGGCTGAGAGCATAACAGATTAGTGAGAATAGTTGAAAAGAGGTTTCAACAGTTAGTGGTCTAATTGTTATTGTGAATCCTGCCACTGATCTTAAAGCCTACAAGTTTGCTGTGGTGTAATAACAAATGCATGTTAAACTCAGTGGGTAACATCTCACTTCATTCCAAAGTCTTTCTGCTGATTTGCTAGACTGATGATGCTTTATTTGCCTCAGGTTTTATTATTGTCAAGTTTCTATTTCTGTGTTCATATATTAGAAAAGTCTAATCTTGGGTCTTCATGTTTTTAGAAAATGTTTTCTTTTATATTCTTTTCGCATCTCTTATTCTTTTCAATTCATTCCATAATGCAAGAAAGACTCTATGATGTAGTGTGTGAATTTAAGATCCAAGCATCAAGAAATCAATACTTAAATCAAGAAAATCATACAGGCTTTGCCATATTTCTAAGTTAGAAAATATTTACTGTTCTTTCTGCCTAAAGACTTTATAGTTACTAATGTTTCTTTTTGAACTAGGTATTATTTACAACATTAAGTTACTGCCAGTATTCCCAATACACTTAATGAGATGCCTTGTGGATCTATTAAGACATGATTATCCTTATGTTGGACTCAACTAACATATGCAAGGACTACTAGATGAGGTAAAGAGGTTTAAATATAGATGATTACATTATTATATGTGAGTTTAATGACACTTATCTGAGTCCTTGGACAGAAGATCTAGAGTGTTAATGCACATAAGAGAATTTGAGATGCTCATGAGTTTAGATCTCATTTGCTCTCAAACTATTAATAGTAGTTGTAAAAGCTAGAATTTATTATAAAACGGTTACTCGCAGGCATAACCAAATAAGTTCATGACTTTATTTGTTATTGCTGTAAAGTTAAATCAATAAGAGAAACCTGAGGTGGGGATTTTAAATAGAATCTGAAAGCATATAGAAAACTCTTGGGATCTCTTCAATTGTAAGGCTTCTTTGAGAGGTATTTGAGGTGTGAACTTTAGGTAGATGTATGTGGTGAGGAGGAACCTTACTCACATATTTTCACACCCATGCCTAGCTATGAATAAAGAGACTTCAATAGCAATGTTGGGGCATTGAATCCTTAGCTTTGCTGGAGTCATCTAAACAGATTTGGGAGTTGGACCTCGGGAGTTTCTTTTCTCAAGATCTGCATGAAAGCGATGAAGAGGGGAGAGAAGGATATTTGTTGCAGATAGGTTCGAGAATGGTGCTACTCACAAAAATCTTTATATTCTTATGTTGAGTTGGGTGCCTTAATCTCTTTTCTTTGAAGACTCTTTTTTTCCTAATTTTGCTGGTGTTTTTTGTATTCCCTGTATATACTGATATAAACAGGCGGCGCATAGCTCCCTTTCATTGGTAGTTATTTTCCTGCTTAATAAATATCAGAAAAAGAAGAAAAATTACAAGGAAAATGAACCAATTACTCTTTCAATACTTTTCTTGACTTGGAATGAATCGAGAATGACAATGTGAAATCTTTCTTTTATCCAACTTTGGTAATATTATCTTTAATATGTTGAGTGTTTTTGCATGTTAACAGTTTGTTTGGGTGGAGCCGATGCACTATCATGGGAGTCCAAATAAAGTCAAGATGTAAAGATAAAGGTCTCCTTAATTTAGGTAAATGGTAGTTTTTCTTCAAGATTCAGATCGCTTGTTGGTGATGTTTTCTTTTACTGTTATAGGTCTTGTTTTTCCCTATAGATAGTTATTGGTGACACGCTCTCATTTCAGTGTAAATTTATAGATAACCTTTTTATTGATTTTCTTACTCTACATATTGTCCATAGATGGAATTTATGCAGGCTACCATTGTTAATATATTCCTCTTTCTTCAGCTGACATGGTCTTAGTGTTGATATTATTGCAATATATTTCTGTTGTCTTATCTTCCATTACTAGTGATGGAATTTTTATTGAGTATTATATGGCCAAATCCATTTCAAATGATTTCCATTCTTTTTCAGATTTCCAGGAGGTCTTGATATCTTAAGACGAGAAAATGTTACCTGTTAAGTGTGGTTTTTATGTCTTTTTCTGGGCACACTAATTTACCTGGATGTGGGTCAGTATTTTCATTCAGTGTATCAAACCGTTCAAGAGATTCGACCAACTGTAGTCACAATAGGTTTAGATCTATTTTTACCAGTTTAATTCACTTTGCTTTCCATTGTTACTTATTTTATTGGAGGCTTGTATATTTTTTCTAGTTCCTGTCAACTCTAAATTTAAGACTTACTTCCTGTTTCCAAAGTTCCATTTCCTCAGTTGTCATTTGCAGCAAGTGATCGGTTCTATCGCCAAAAGCAAACATCCATGAAACAGGATTATACAGAGATGACTAAATTACTGTGGCGGCCAACAACACCTGATCAGTTTTTACTTAGTTTATCTTTCCAGTTTTTTGACTCAGATTACCTTGCAATAAAACTACTATTCACAATGAAACTGATCTCAGTTGAAATCCATTTATTCCTTCGCCAGAACGGCCTTAGTCTAAGGTGTCACCGGGGTCTACCCATTTTTATTTATGAAAAAAAAACTATAATTTGTAGTTCCAATGTAGCATCTAGTTGCATGTAAACCTAGAATGCAACCTACAAAATATTAAGATACCATTTTATAATGTTTAAAAATGATGTCCATAAAAATTTTAGAAAGTGCATCTCCATGAAAAGTTTCAGTTAAGAACTGCACTCCCAGTAACTTGTATTTTGGGGACTGCTGATTGATCAACTATTTTATGGAGCTCCCTGTACGTGAGAACTGGGGCTGCCCAAAGGGTGTCTGAACTTAAGGACTTCGTCAAAAATCCCAACTCGTTGCCAGAAAATAACTTCAGGGTATGTCCCATAGATTTATCGTTCAAGGAATTGAATGAGTTCCCAATCCAGAACAAATGCTGATTATTTCTAGAGACACATAAATCTTGCTCAGCATCCGTCCACCTTGCATCAGCTGATCCTTTCTGGGCGACTTGACATGGAACACACAATTGTAGAGGCCCAGAGCAGGATGTGTAAGTTAAACTTGAGGCTCTCTTTCTCTCTCTAGTCATAATATTGATGGAACTAGAGGCGCTTATCATACTGATTAAGTTCCAAACATATAAAATAAGCTCAGATAGTCAAAGAAGCATAAGCCCCACTATTAACTCTGATACCTCCTCCCTCTTTTGTGATTTAACTAAGAGACAATTCTTTATGCTTCAATTTGATAAAATTATCCTAATACATGTAATGTGGGCCTAGAGTTTGTAAAGCATTTGGCTTCCGAATATTTTGTCATCAAGCAGTTTGGAGACTTGAACTTAAATGCTCATATCTAGGAACACTACTGAAAAACAGGCTGCAACATACGATTCTTCCATTTTCCTAAACTTCGTTATTTGTCAAAATGGCACCCACCTGCATGCACAACAGCTTAAAAGTGAAAACGCTTTTTCAATTGTACTAGTGAATAAAGAGAAGCATGCAGTCCTCCCTACATGAAAAAGAAACTACTGTGCTATCTCCAAAGAGAAAGTGAAATATGGCATGCATGTTTAAGACTTTCTTTCTCCTCTTCCCTCTCACATCAACACGATAAAAATAACAATAGATCATTGTATTGATTCTTTATGAAAACAAGATTATGTTTATTCTTTGAGATAGAAATTTTCTTTTTTCATGTTAATACAAATGATCTGGCGGATTTGAATAGCCCTCTTAATCGACATTCACAGAGGTTTTTTGCTCAAAATTACTGGCTTTAATAATCCTTTTATACTGATTCATTCTTCATCCACAAAGAAGTTGTTAGCGTTGGTCCACTCAAATGAATTTCAATCAGAATAAATACATGGTCAAACATTATAGAGGTTTTGATCACAAATGTATGATTGGTGTACTTCCATAATATAAAGTTTTGAGCATAATCTGAAGATCTGCAACGCCTGGACTGTTCAACTGACTAAAGAAGAATATATGGATAAAATGTGAGAAAGGTGTGGGTTCTTTGTGGATACCTATTTTTTGTTTGATATTTTATTCCATTTTAATTTTTTGGATGTAAATATTGTAAAAGAATACAAAGACTTATTATTTATTTTTTATAGTCAAGGATGTAAGTTGATTCGTATTTTATTTTTTAGTGGCTTGCAATTGAATCAGATTCTTTTTGACATAGTCATATCCAAATGCAATTCAGGCGCTTTTTCTCACAGAGGTTTTATTGCCTAAAATTTGATATGTGAAAGATCAAACACTTAGACAAACCACCTCGCATTTCAAACATCCATTCCTAAAACCAGTAAAGTGGCTTAAATCTAATCGCTTCACATTTAAACTACAACACAAACCGATGTCTTTGTAATGGTATCAGATGTCAGTGGTTTTATCCTATGATATTTGTGTGGTTTTCATATATTTTTATGGCTATGTTTTATTTTAGATATCTAATTTTCTACAATATAATTATTCGTGATCCTGCCACGCAATATGACTGCTTCCTGATTTCTTAGCCTCTACTCAGAATGTATTCTTACATTTATTTATTCATTTTATCTTATTTACTGGTGAGAACTAACTGAGTTTTAGGAACGGCAGATGTTTGAGCAATAATATGAAATGGATTCATATGCGGAGCCTCTCATCAATGTCCTACGCCTCTCATTTTAGTTTTAATCACAAACTAGGTTACTAAAAGAAAAAATTTTGATTATTCCGAGGCAAGGATAAATGCCAAATCATTTTAAATAATTGTTTTACTTTGTCACTTATGATATTAGAAATCACTTAGAGATTTTTTACTTTTCAGATCTTCCTAAATCTTTTCATGACTGCTGCAAATGGTTTAGAGAGAGTTTCCACAGCTAAGTGATTTGAGCACATGGCTATATACTGGAACAATTCTAGAGCAAGGCTGACTTGTTTAAAAACAGGTCCATGCTTAACAATTAAGCACTTTTATTTACTTTCAAAGTCTACAATAATAAAGTTTTAAACAGCTTTTATTAACTTTAAGTGATTATGAGTTTATTGAAGCTTTTGTTAGAATCTTGCAGGAGACCAAAAGCAAACTGGTTCAATATCAAACGTTTTGGTAACTTCAGAGTTGAGGATGCTGACACATCCTGGCATATTCTTTAGATCATTTGATCAGTTCCTGATGATTTAGAGAAAAATTTGTTTTTTTCAGTCACAAGTCTTTAGTACCTAGCAGCCGTCGAAGTTATAGACCGATCCGATGATGTGTCAGTTGGAAAACAACCCAAGAATTGCTCGATTCGTATCTTTAACATTCTGATTTGAATAGAGACACCACCATTCAAAGGGTATTATTTATCATTTTCAGAATGGGAATTTTCTGTATGATTATTAGCAACAAATGAACTTGATAGTAACTCCATGCTGAAAACCATGTTGGATTTTGATTAATAACTTTTTTTCCTTTTGTTTCATTCTCCATGTTGCAGACTTAGGTGGATTTTCAGTCACATTCTCTGAAAAGTTTTGAATATAGAAAATTAATTACAGATTCAAAGTCTTTTTAGCTGATATGAGTATATATTATGCAATTGTGGGACCCCAAGGGGAAAAACCATCTTAATATTAGTGGTTTATAAAGCAAGAGGCCTCATTTAACTTCATGTTGAGCTAATACTGTAATAAGATCTCTAGTGGCTAGAAATGAAAGATAGGAGAACCATCAGATGGGCTGATGGTTACATTATTCATTTGAAAACAGGATATTGTAGATGCTTTCAAGTCTCTTCTCCCACACCAGCATACATGGGAGGCAAACATCAAGGCCTAACTTCAGAAATCATCAATCTGGTTACAAGTTTGGAATTGTCTTTTCCTAAGAAGTGTATTTTGTCAGAAGCTTACATTGGGAGGCGCTCCATGTCCTGATGGTTTTACGCTTGCTTTTGGCAGCCATGGGATTTTGCTATGAGATATAATGAGATTGTTTAAGGAGTTTCATGAAACCGAAAATTCATGAATTTAAACACAACTTTCATTGCGCAAAAGCAAAGAGTGGGAGTGAGACTTCAAACTCATTAGTTCGGTAGTACCGCATAAATTATTTCCAAGTCTTGCTAATAGGCTAAAAGGGCGAGGTGCTTGTTAACAAAGTCTTATGTTTGGAAGGTGCGCATTTGACGCCTTAGACATTTAATGAAAGTGATAGACTCCTCGATAGAAAAAAAGGAAAGAGGCATCCTCAAAGTTGATACCTAGTGCCTATGATCGCATAAGTCGAATTTTATTTATCTTGCCTTAAGTAAGATGAGATTTAATGTAAATGGTCACCGGATTAGATGGTGCATTTAACGCCACTCAACTTATTCAACGGAAGCCCCGCGGGGCTTCTTTGTAGTTCCGTGGTTTGAGTTAGTGGAGAATCTCTCTCCCCTTATATTTGTTCGCCCTAAAATGGAAGCCTTTTCTCTATTGATTGATACTGCTTCGGGTTATTTGCCCGCTTACAGTTATTGCTGAATGCAGTCTGAGCGCATCAACCATTCTGATTATCAAGCATGGCACTCCGTTTTTCTAGAGACTGAAAGAGCAATCAATACACTATAGTTGATTTATCAGGGTTTCTGAAGCTCTCCGGCTGAAGAAAATAAACTGAAAAAGAAAGCTCTATTATGCCGGTGGGAAACGTTGAGAACTTAGATGATTCCTGTTTCAGGTAAGATTGTGGACTTTGCCTACACTAAATCTAGCCTCCCTTTGCAGATGCCATAACGCCATTGAAGCTCATGTCAAGAAGAAAATTCAAAAAATGTGGTCTTTAGTTATGCAATATCTCAAAAGGAGTAGAATTACCCTTTAAGAAGTACCCTCTAACTGCCCATCTACATTACGCCTCTGCCACGCCAAGGGTGGCAAGATCCGAAAAACTAAAGTGACTTTTGGGGAAGGCATAAATCAGAGTGAAAATCCACCGATCAATTGAATACTATTTGTTCAAGTAAAGAGTAAGAAATTAATTTATTCTTCACTAAGAATGAGGGGGCCTCCTTCAGCGGTTTTGAGATTTATCGGGTGAAGATTCACTAGAAGAAGGTATCGTGATGAAACATGATATTAAGTCGGTGGGTGGTTTACAAGAACCCGAGGGAAGTTATAAGGGCAGCCGAGATGCTAGGTGTTTAATTAGCTGGCTGATTGTTGCTTTTCCTGTGTTATGGAAGAAGAATTTTGATTGGAGTGATGTTATGTGGAGAACCTCAGAGCTTGGACTTTTCCTCCTTCTAAATTTCTTCAAATGATTCAAAAGGGATGAGGCTCAAGTCTGAACTCAATAAAGACGTTTAATCCAAATTTTGTATACATTTAATGATCAACTGATACCGTCTGCTTCATAGGCACAATCAATAATAAAAAGTCAATATGTTTAAAGGATAAATGAATAGATAGAAGAAGATTTACAGCTAAAGCAAATTTACACATCATAGAGGTAGGAACTCATATTGCGTTCACAAAGCTGCCAGGAACAATGGTGTCCCCAAAAGTCGCTCTCAGATGAAGCCTGGTATAAGAAAGAACCATCAGAAAGAATTTTTAAAATAGGCTTTCAATCTACAATAGTTCCTCTGTGAAAGTAAGAGAAGTTTGAGCATCTTTGATCTATTACCCTTCATCAAAGGGCAGCTCTCTTCTTTGTCTCGTTTGATTAGCTGTTCTTGCCTAGCTGTAAAGATTTCGTTATTTATTCCTTCTTCTTCCTATTAGAAAGAAAGCAAGAATCGTGGATGGTCGCTTCATGCGCCTTTCTTTGGGTTGTTTGGATGGAAAGAACAGGATTGTTTTTAGATAATTTATTTCGTCGATAGTGTCAAAGATGCCTTCATTACTGTTGTCTTCTGCAATGTGTTATCAAGAATGATGATCTTTGTAAGATTCATTCCAGTGAATTTCAAGGGTTACGAGGTGGTAGGTTTTTCTCTGTCCCTCTTCTTTGCTTTGAGGTCTGGTTGTTCTGTACACCCTCCAGACACTCTGTGGTCACCTCACCCACACTTGTTTTAAATGTTATGTTTGTCTCTTAAAAAAAACATTTATTCTATTTGGATTTGTTTCTTTCGTTCACATGAACCCACAATGCTTGGATTGGATTTTAAATATTATTTATATAATATAAAGATATGGTAATTATGGGTTCTTCCAATAGTTATTGTTTCATTAGAGTCATTGAATTAATACCGGACAAAGAGAGTAATCTTAGATTAATTACATGCCATAGGTTACTTCCAAGTTGCTTTGAGTAGTAAACCACACTCAATCCAATTCATTAAAACTATTTCACTTCAGGCGGGTCATGGTTCACACTAGTTCAATTTTTACTTTCGATATATCCATTATTGTCATTTCCAATTGGAAGTCATTTCTTGTACATCAGCTCAATGACACATTAATTATGTCTTCCGATATGCTCCTTGTATCCGCGCTCTGTTCAGCAAGTAGTTCATCTGGATGAGAAATAATTTCCTTAGTAAAGCTTCTAAACTCATTGTTGTGGCAAATAGGTTGGGATTGATTTTTTTAGTTTGTTCTCTCTTCTCCAACTGTAAATAGCATGCATTATGCATGTACAATATTCTTCTTCTTCTTCAAAATAAACAAATAAACTAAAAAAGATTGGAAAGCGTAAAAAACCGGTGTCAAGCTTAATTTGTTTCAGCCAAGATTAAACTATAAAACAGTTCCTTGCGATTAGTCCATTGCGTAAGATTTTTGATTTTTTTTTAATTATTATTTTGAAGATTGCTCAGCCTTCATATTTATCATTTAATGAATGAATGTGCTTTCTTAAATCAACAGAAAATATAGAATAATTATTTTTATTAAAACAATAATATATTAATATAAACAAGATATGGATCATATGAAACAGCAAAATGATTGCTTTGGTAGTTTATTGTAGACAAGAAAAGCATATTAATTGAGGTTGTCAAGATACCAGATCTTAATCATGAGAGGAGGGATTCTCATTATGCATCTAATTAAGAAATACAAAACATTCAAAAAATTATCTAACTGCATGTTTTCTCTTAGTTTTACTGATTACAGTAGCTCAAACTGATTAACATGTTATGAATAATGGGAAATATTAATTTATAGTAGCATTTTTCTTTAATGTTTATAATGATAATTAATTTTTGTGTTTCTATTGAAGAAATCTTGAAGTTGTTGTCTTAACTCATTCAGAAACAAAAAGAGTTAGCACACTATCTTTTTCTGGAACATACTTGACACATAAATTTGGTTATTTCGATAGCATATATTATTTCTAGATCTATGTAACTCTAGATGTAGTACTTTTACTATATTTATTTGATAAAGTTGTTTATTTGTGGAGATCAGCTTCAAATAGAAGAGGGGATTTATACAGTCCATCATTTTGAACACTTGGGCAGGAGCCTGCTAATGGTATGCATGTATATACAGATTATTATAGTTATTGTGCAATCTTAAAAGTTGAGCAGATTTATGAATAGAATTGTGATATGTGTCTATTCTTCTTTTATTGGTTTTAAATGTTATGCTTAGTTCTAGAGAACATTTGCTACATGTTTGACTTCAAAATGCTAGAGAAAGTAAATTGAAAGAAAATGGAAGGAAAAGAATATAATTGTTGCTATCCATAAAATTTGGAACCAAAAAATAAGACTTATTTTTTTCCTTTCATAAACTTTACTTTAGACCTCTTATTTTTTATTTTATAGGATGTGAAAACATAATATCACACACGTATAGACATTAAGAACCAACATTACATCAATATAGTGCAAAAGTTGTATATGGACTGGAAACATGCACTTGCAACTTTCCTTCTTCTTCCTTTGATCTATATTTCCTACAATGTTTTCTCTTTGTTTTCTAGTATAGTTTTCTCAGATTTCATGCTCATCCAAACTAGGAAATGACTTTATAAGATTTTTCCCTTTTCTCCCAGTGATTTTCCAACCAAACATATCCTATGAAAGAAAGAAAATGTTAGGAAAATATTTCACATTTTTATTGTCATATGAAATTTTTAAAGAAAATAAAACAGAAGGAATAGTTCCTAAGTTGTACACTTTTAAATTATTTAATCTATATTGATGAAGAATAAATGGTTAAAGTGAGAAATAATAAAAGATGACGAACCTTGTTTTCCTCTTTTTTCTTCCATGCACAACCAAAGTTTCTGCAAATCAAACATAGCCTATACACTTAAGGAAACACAATACTCACTTTACAACACAAACACTGTTATAATCATTATATTTTCTATTGATTTTAGCATTCTTTTGAATCCCAAATGTGGTGTTATGTAGTGTTTTTCCATTTCTTAATAATTTATATAGAGAAGAGAGATATAGAGAAAGAGAGAGAAGAGATAGATAGCATATATACATATATATATTATTTATATATATATATATATATATATATATATATATATATATGTTATTCAAGTAATTTTTTTTTCATTTTGTCCCTAATACAAGACCAACTTAATCCTTCTTCCAGAAAAAGCTCATAATCTTTCAACCTGAATCACTGTAGTTTAGGTACTTTGTACTTAGTTTATATACATAATATTTTGTTATTATTTAAAATACTGTTTATAATCCGATGGAAGGCGCTCCTCAAAATGGTTGTTTTAAGGAGGGGGCAACATTTTGAGTTGAGATATCACACTTTGTTTTCTCAGTATTTTGTAAGATATCAAAGTTTATCTCTAACTGCTGTCTCATATATACATTCTCTTATTAAAGCACCATCTATATTATGTTGAAATATTTTCTGTATTCCTAGTTTAACAAATTGTTATTATTGGTTCCCAGACTTCATGAAAGAAATTGAAAGTTAAAGTGGTAAATGTATATAAAGTTTTTTCTAGGTTTATTTTGAAGAAAATTTTATAAAATAATAAATATATTTTTGTTATTTTTTCCTTTTTTATAAATAAATTTAATAATTTTCTTACTGTACAGCCAGTGAATATAAAAATTTCAATTATTATATACAAGGAATAGATATTATATGGATATAGTTCAAAACATCCTTTCTTCTTTCTCTTATTTTCCTCATTAGTTTTCAGAAAAGCAGGTAGAGAAGATATTATAATATTTTCCTTATATTTTTCCCCTCACTTCATATGTCAACAAACCTTAAGAGGTCGATATTCTACAGCACTTTTTCTTCCTATACTTCTCCGAACCAAATATATCATAAGACTTTCTCGATAGTTATTAGGCTGAAGATAAAGGAACACCAGTTTGTTAGCATGGAACAATTATCTTTGTATGTTTCTTTTTACAGATATAGTAAGGTATATCTTCCTGAATTTTATCTTTTTCCAAAAACATTTTTGTTAAAGTCCTTTTTCCATCGTCCCACTTTTGAACTCTCTGTAAGTGTCAGTTACCATTCAGCTGATCCTTTCCAGAAAGGGTGGGGTCTCCTAAATGTTAATTGAATTCAGGTTGGTATCGATACAGCAGTTTGAGAATAAATAGTTGCAACACTGCATTTTCCTGTTTTGTGTCACCACCCACTTTTCTTTATGTGACTTCTGTAAGAATGGCATACGACTGATTGTTAAAATAACAAACTGGGGTGGCCATTCATTGACTGAAACATCCATGAATGTTCAGAGAGCTTTGGGTTGACTTTGTGACAAATCATACTTGCATCCTTTTTTCTTTTTTTTTTTTGAGATTTTGTTATGATATTTATGAGTTTATTATTATGTGGGCAATAGTTAAGAGGTTGTGTCATCTTGTTGGTTTATATTTGAACAATGTGTTTATATCTATAACTTATCATGTTTTAGGGAATTAATTTTCTAAAATAATCAAGAAAAATAAGAATTTTCTTCTTATTAATATCTATATCCAAAGTGCCAATTATCTAATGAGAAACAGATGTCACCTGAGATCTCGCATATTAATATATTTCAGGCCATGCTGAGATCATTGTCTCCCATGTTTTTTTTTTTTGTTTAGTGACAATTGAAAGGGCTTATATATTTTAGTAAGAAGAATCATACTTTTCAATATCTTAGCATTATGAAGTTACAGCCACATTGATCTTGTTTATATATTGTGTATTATTAAGCCTTTCAAATATCTTTACAATATTGAATATTTCAAAAGACTGAATCCACAAATTTTAGAAATTTAGAAAAAAAAAAAGGGAGAATAAAGAGTCACAGTAGAAAGATCTAAGATAAGAGATAATATTCAATGATCTGAGCTTAAGATGAATGAACAAGAAAATGAGCTGTTCACAGAAGTACAGAAAACAAAGGAAGAGTGATTGGTTTTTTTTCTTCCAAAACCGGAAGAACATAACCACACAGCTAAAAAAGAAAGCAAATTTAGATATCACCCAAAATAATATTTCTATTTTTTTAAAAATCGTTCAGAACAATAACAGAGTCACAGTGACTTTTGTCACTATCCCTTTGAACCTCCTCTTTGTCCCTGTCAACTTCCCACCATTACTCCTCTTTAAACCAATCTTCAATCACTGTTCTTCTACGTCGTCACCCTCTTCTCCCAATTTACTCCATTGTTCTGATTAAGAATAATAAAAAAAAGTGGAATTGGGCCACGTTCACCAACACTTCATTTCATATATCTTAAATCAAGATCAAACCAAAATCATTCCAACAAAAGTTAAAAAAGAGAGAAAATTTTTCCTAAAAGAAGTCTAATCATAATATGATGAGACGCCTCTGTCTTAATGGTAAGTTTGGGATATAACAGGAAAACATATTTAATATTCTTCTGTAAACCACAATACTCTGACTTGACCAAAACATAAACTTATCACAAAATCTCTCTCATATATTAAAAGAACTTATATCACATGAATGAAATCTGTAGTTGGTTATCTATGAACAAGAGAACTTGAAGGCATGAAAACTTGGAAATATTATCGCTCAGACCTCCTTTCCGAGCTTTTCGTCATATCTGTACTGGGCAGAAGAGACATCGAATCATTCGGAGTAAAAAACAGATCACTGGTCTTTCTTCTCGTTGATGGGGACAATGCACTCCATATCCAAATCGGATTCACCGAAATACTTTCACCATCCAGTCTATGTGGGCCATGTATTACACATTTTCTTCAGCATCTATTCATAAATTATGGTATTTCCAGGAAATATGCACAACTGAAATAAAAACTTCCTGCTATTGAGGCTTGACATATATATCCTGAAGACGGCGACTTCACTGCTGAAGGAGCTCAAAATATTTCCGGCTTTTCTCTTTGTCACTGCTACCTTCTGATAGCCTCAATGCTCTTCTGCTCCAGCTCTCTTGTTGTTACAATGCTGCATCGCCGAAACAGTGATCTACAAATGACAGAAAGCATCTCCTGTTTGGTGAACTGTCTATCACTTCACTAGAACAGGAGGGCTCAGCCTACGACGCTGCTTTCCTTCTTGATGATACTTAGAAGGAAGAATAGCCAGAATTTACATTGTGCAAGCCATCCACCATTCCACCTCAGGCAATCCTCTTCAGAATCCTATCAGCATGCCATAATCCCGCTCTACAGCCCCACCCTGTTTCGATAGATTGTGAAAGTTGAAAGATGGCAGTGGCCGCCCTTCTTCCTCGGTCCTTCAGAAGAGATAACTGATGAGCAGGGATAGCTTAGCTGTCAGTTCCTATTTTCAATCTTGTTCTCATCTATGACCGATAAACTGAATAGCAGTACGTTTTCTCCTTCCTCTTCCATGCTGCCAATTCCCAGAACATCGATCATTCAGAATATGTCCTAAATTTTACGACACTTCCTGGTACTTGTACCATTTATGGAAAGGTTGAGAAGAGCAGTAACAGCGCATGCTCTTGGGTTCGGGATCTGTGGAGGACAGCAGCTCACTGAGATCAGAATGGCCCTGCTCAGCAATGGCACTCTGTTATCTGTATTCCTTGCCAGCAACCGGTTTCACCAGCTGCTGCCTCACCTCTGGACTTCTGTCAATCCGTTTCATATAACAACGCATATCAGTAAGGTCGATCACAGTCTGCTCCAAATTCTCCAGTCTTCTTGTTTTGCCACCTTTGAGCTGGAGCTCAGCCATGCTCTCACACCAAAAGAAATCAACTCAAAACATAGTTGGGTGCTGGCAGCGTGAGACAGAGTCTGTTGTGTTTTCGGACAGGTCTTGTGCCCTGCATCCAGCCATTTTTGAACGCAGGATCTTCATAAGTCTGCAAAAGAATGAAACATGGTAACCAGTACTGTCATGCTGCTTTCAAATTCCACAAACTGAAAATTGAAAAACTTCCTGTCCAGAGACTTGATGAATGGATCTCCCATCAGTTCAAGAGACTGATCAACTGAAATCATCCGGAACAACAGAGATCTGTGTTTGATCGTTCCTTTTCACCTCTCTGATGAGTCTGCTTCTGTGGCTTCATCGTTAATATAGTCCTTGAGCTTTCAAGCAGAGATGACATCTTTGCAAAGAAGTCCCCAGGATCAACAGAACATGAGACTACCATTTCCATGCAAAAGCCAGAGATTCTTTCTTCAAATCATTGATAGTCCTGAGTTGCAGGTTTTCAGATATCTTTTTAGAGTTTCTTCATGATCAGGTCTTTTTCCCTTCAAAGCACTCAAACTCTATCTAGTTGCAAGCTATCAGGGGTGAGTCTCATTCTTCCTTTCTCGCTTCTTTGAACTGAGTAATGCACAAGCTTCAACCCTGAAATAAATAAATAACAGCAAATAAATAAACGTAGTGAATTTTATTCATTTTTTCTAAAAACAATTATTGACAAAGCACTCAGCCTTGAACTTCCTCTGATACATTGAATTATCATATGAATCTGTTTTAATCACGCTCAATTTTGATTCATTATTTGGCTATCCTTTCACCGCACTTTGTCCCTTAGCAGAGCCTGTCATAGGAAATATTGCTTTACCTTACTACCAATGAATCAATAAGCTATGCTTGCTTAAGACAATCATTCAACTTAAGCAAAAGGTCAAAGGATTAAGAAATCAAACCGACTAGGACTGCACTGATCAAATAATCATTGTTACGCCTGATGTAGTTTAAATTATGAATTTTCAAGTCACGCATTGGAGCATACAAGCAATCAATCTCATATCAATTTAATAAAAAGGAAAAAGGAAAAGAATTCACTATTAGTTAATATATTGTTATCTATTGGCCATTAGTATACCTAATCATTCACAATCAATGGAACACAGAATTTTTTGTGGGAGTAGTCATGAACCATGTAAACCACCTATGATGGTAATAACTATTTTCCAATTGATAGCCTGATATACTTTTCCTCGGTCCTAAAGGAAAATGTAGAATAGACTTTGCTATCGAACTCACAATCTTTGTAAATTCTGTCCACACCTCTTCAGCTCTTGGTTAAATATAAGGAGTGAATCATTCATCAAAACTCGATGTTCTTCCTGCCCAAATAAAATAAATAGTTAACTTCTAGTATCATCTGCTATACTGTCATCATCCAACTCTCATTTGACTGATTCTATGTCTTTAAACATGAGAGGAATCTATAAATTTGTTCACAATCATCTCCAAAAACAAAACAGAACCAAGTACTTCATTACAGAGAGCGCTAATGTTCAATCCCTGATCTATAATTGTGGACTTATCTAAAAACTATGTTTCTTTTAAGGTTACAAGAAAATGCAAATAAAGGAAAATAAATTAACATTCAGGAATCCAAATTCTACCCATTGAAACTCAATACACTAAGCTTCATCTACAGATATTTAAACAGGGTTTACTTCAAGGATTTTTATTTTATTTTTCAAGTCTTTTTGGGTAGGGAAAAGAAAACAACATAAAAACATGAAACTTAAATATTCTTTTCCTTTAATACCTTCTGACAAAGGCATTGATCTTATTGAAACTTTTGCTCTTGTAATCAAAACAAGATAAAGTATGTAGCTAAAAATTTTCTTTTCTCTGAGCTTGGAAACCAACAGCAAAGATGAATTAACCTAGTACCTGAGACAAACAATCATATGATAGAGTGGGTTTAAAGAAGTTACTTAAAAACCCAAAACAACATTAAATATTGTGCAAATCAACTTCCTCTCTGTGTTCCTTCTTTCCTTGCTTTCATAAACCAAACAGGGGCCTCACTATACACTACGACACACACAACGTGAGCTCCTCGATTAAGAAATTTCACATCACAGTAAATCAAAACAACATGGTAAAACCATAACCTGTAACTTTTCTTGTTTCCACAATTTACTCGGCAACCAAACACAGAGTAGAAAGTAACATATACCTGATAAAGCTTATCCCTCTGTTGACCACCCCGAGAAGCCTGTTAACTGTGAGTTAACTCAGCGACCTAAACCTGAACTGCCACCCCGAGTTCCTCTTCGCCGTCCTTCAATTCTCAAACAGAGGGGACTGTGTGCCGATCCTCTGCACCAGATTATAATACATTTCGTTGTGCCACCGGGTAGCCCAGAAATCTCCTTCACGATCGCAAGAAGCTGACTCAATACCGACATTTATCCAGAATCATTTTCCGATCTATGTCGTAAACCCCCCAAATTGAGTCGTCAAATTGGGGCAAAACAAAACACTGAAACTGAAAATTGGAGAAATCAAAGAGACATAATAATCATGATATAAAGCGTTAGAAACAAAATTTCTCAACCATATGCGTGTACGAACAGAGAGATAAGAGAAAGAATAGCATGATAATAAATCGTCTGCAACAAAGGCAGCTAAATTTGTTAAGGTAATTGGGTAGAACAGCTCAACTTGTTTATGACGTGGTACCGCCACCTGCATCACTTTATTAGCCTTTGCCACGTGGCTGTAATATGTACATTTGTTTCCAGAAATTCCTCCTGATAGAAAAAACAAAAACACGACCAAAGAAAACAGACAAAGTATAGAGGAAAGATAGAATAATTAGGCCTGCTTGATAGGGTATAAATGGGCGGGTATTTTCTTGTGAAATAAAATATTTATGTGAGAAAATAACTTAAAAATGATTAGATAAGTTTGTGGTTGTTGAGGCGTTTTGAGAGACGGTTGTGATTTCATTTATGACAATATTTTTCCCTTTCTCAATCATTCTTTTTATTAAATTACCTGACAAAAACAGACAAGATTGTGAACTTTTAAGATTTTTAATGATGAGGGTTTGATATCAGGATACCGCCACCTTAATATCATGATAAATGCTTTCAGAGAACAAATGATTTTAGAGAGGGGTAGTACTATGACTTATGATAAATGCTTTTTTTTTTTTTAATAGAAATTCGAAAATTGATTTATACAAACATTTATATTAACAAAACCTAAATAATTATTTTTATGACAAAATTAAAATATTTGAATTAAGGAATAAATATATAAAAAACATTGTATTTAATAGAAAATACTAATAAAACAATATTTTAGTTTTGTATATTAAACAATAAATGATGTCTTTCATTTTCAAAAAACTATTCCTAAGAATCTGAGTTAAAAAGTTTTCAAAAATAGGAATCAAACAAGCCTTTAAAGTGGTTTTTTTTAAAACACCCCTAAGTGGTTCTCAAAAAAACTCTAATTGTTTTTTTTAAGTTTCAAAAACGCTTTTAAAAATATAACCAAACACTTATTTTTTTTATCCTAAAAAACACTTTAAAGTATTTTTGGGACTATAAACCCTTTTAAAAAGCATTGCTAAACATATACTTAAGGCTAGTTTAAGATTCTCTTGTAACACTCTACAAAATGCTTTTTGTGTCATCGCTCTATTAAGAAATGCTTATAAAAACCAAAACCAATGGTTATAACATGTCCCATAAGTATAAAACATTTTTATATCGCCAAATGACCAAAACATTGTGAAAAACGCTTAGATTTGTATTGATCTCTAAAGTTACAAAATTCAACTGTTGCAGCAAACGAAATGCGTCATCAAGACTATTACATTAATGTCGAAACAATAAACTCCAGATTAATTAAGTTTGAAAGCGAAAAAATAGACTTTAACCAAAGATTCTTTTTCTAAACACATACATTACTTCGGGTTTTCACTATTCCTAATATCCATTATCAAGAAATGATAGTAGGTTTTAGGACCGCTGAATCTAAACGCGTAACAGATCAAAGATTGTTACCCCGCAATGTAGAATGTAGATGCAGAAAACAGATATCTGGGCTTTTAATATATACACATACCCTACCTGAGAACAGTGTGGGGCAATTAGGTGTACTCAATTTTAATTGTTGAATATCAGTTATTGTGGCATGAGTCAAACCTAGTATAAAATCCAATAAAATAAGCCTAAATTAAACTGGGAAGTTCCTATATGTGCAAAGCTCAAAGGAATTGAGTTTGATTTAAAAGTACCTAAATATTAACTAATTAATGATAAGTGATACTTTTTCAAGAGATCGCAAGACAATAAAATAGATAAACTTTTGGGAGCAAGTCTCACGAGATGGGCAATTACTTTATGAGGCGGCAGAGTGAGAAAATACATGTCTATAAAGAAGAGGAGAACTCTATGCAGCTTACCAACAATAATTCATTAATCTAATCAACTCAAACAAAGTTAGTGAATTACAATCTATTTCAAAAGATTTCTTAGCTTTCATCACCTTGAAGATCTATTTCAGTTCTGTTCAAGCTCTCTTCTATTCTCTTCTTGTATTATGTTGATTTAATCATTCTGAAAGAAAATATTTTATTCACTTCATTCCTACAAATTTTTCTATTTTACAGACATTATCTATTTATTATTAACTATTATGTTGAACCATAAACTAAATTTAACTTGATTTAGAAGTTTGATTTTTAGATTTGAATTGTCTGTAAAATCACTTAATTTCTTTAAGACGCCCAATTCAGATGCTTTTATTTCCAGAAGTGTTTTCAGAAAATCACCAAACATCATGTTTATAGAGAAAACGCTTTAAGGTTTTTTTTATGTTACTTGATAAAATCAAACATTCCTGGGCTATGAAGAGGATTTGATATCTAAGGAGCAGCGGTGTTCTATCTACTAAAAGTGGGTCACCTTAAAACGTGTTATTCTTGTATTTAGATTTGTAACCATTCATCCAAGTAATCTGAATGACTGAAAAGGGTGACTTATACAAGTCTAAACAATGTATCGTATAAATGGTCCATTTAAATTCTTTGTAAAACAGATATATCTTTATACATTATAGATTTTATTAAATAAGGTTTCTAGATGTTAAAAGACTAATTTTATGGCCATAAATTAACACCTATAACTTCTAATAAGAGTTATGAATTTCTCAATTTTTATTTTTATTTTGAAAATTATTGATTCAGTTATCAACATAACTATAAAACATTAATCAAAAAAGTAAAAAATTAAAGATGCCGAACATCCAAGTTAGAAGAACAAAAGCATCGGTCGCGCGCTTACATATTTCATAATCAACAATATTTAATACTTAATATTTCAAATTTAAGAATGTCATCAATGACTGATAGCTGCATTTAATTGGCCAAATCGACACAAAGAATGATAAAACCCACAAAGAAGTCAATTGTACATATTTTTCCTCAATATAAACCCAGCAGAACAACGTAATAGATCATGATAAAATATTAAAAGAAAAGAAGGTTGTATAAACTGGACTATGTTGAATAAACTGATCATCGAAAAGAAACCAAACTGAGTAAATAAAAACATGAATATAATAAACCAGACATTAAAAATCATCTCTGAGAAGATTTGAAAGAGAACTTGGGCAGAAGGCTTCAGAGATAAAAAGTGAATGGGTACTGTGATATTTGTGTAAATTTTCAATTTTTGTTTATATAAATAATAGTTACTTATATTAATGTCTTAAGATATATAAGTTAGTGTATAAAGTATTTATAATATATAATTATAGGAAGATAGAAATACAAACAGTGCATTCTTAAATCCGGACCACTTCATAGAGATATATTATTCTTGGTCCAGAGTGACATTTTAGAGCTGACTTTATATTATTTTTGAAGAGGAGCAGATTAGATCAACATATGATTTATGAACACAGGTGACTATGTGTTAAATATATCAAAAAGAGTAAATGTAAGATTATAGTAATGAATAAATTATGTTCAATTTTTAAGATAAGAATTTTGTAATACA